>JALJAT010000686.1:0-10905 GCA_034768735.1 Schistosoma mekongi | reverse complement strand
GCTTTTGGTCTATAACAAATCAACGGGAAGATTCCAGTTTATCCAATACCAATGTGCCGTGCCAAGTGGGACTGTGGACTCGTGTTGGTGGTGAATGCTACGTCGTCTTCACGAAACGATGAGTTCGAATTCCACTGTGAACATCAACATTGCGATGCAGGTACATCCAGCCGATCAGTCCGCAAAAATAGAACAAACGCGTGTCCTGGATTCCATTACCAGTCACAAAATCAACATATATAATACTTAGGAAACATTTTGCCATATGAGGTAATCCACTCAGGATGAACATCTAGCAACAATTGAATGGCCAGCTTCGCCTACAAGGGAGTTGTGGAAACCGCTTGCGACCTCACCAAAACATAGATATCATTCTACGTGAACCGGCTTACAAATGATTATGCGTATCAGTTTTAAAGCCAGTCAAAAACTCGATAACAACTCGGACAGCGCTTTTACATACCCATCCCAATTTATACATATGTGCGACATGATCCAAATATGAAGTTTCTTACCATCCTTCATTGCATTCTGAATGTAATTCTTCATTCAAAGTGTGTTCAGAAGTTAGTAGTTGCTAGGGTGATATGACAAACGAACTGGTTCATATTTAAGGTGCACTTCATTCGGTTTGTAGAAAATTATTTACTGGCAAGTAGGTCGAGCGTTGTCAAAACCGAATTTCCATTGTAGCAAATTAGTAAAATTTGACTACACGTCCCATGTCTACATGTTGCCTAATTCAATTGTGTCAATGTATTTGACACGAAAGAGGAATCTGTTTTAATTATTCAAACAGACTCTCGCTTTAATGGGATACGGATGGATACCACCTAACATTCGATTTTCCCTCAATATTACCATGTATCTTTCCCACCTCAATCAACTTCACAGTACGAGTAATATTATCCTCATTATCAATTGCATCTGTATATCTACCGTCATAATCAAATCGATTTACTCCTCTTTACATTGTGCTTCTTTTCTTGGACCATAATGAAACCTAATTGTGGCATTATAATCAGTCATGTAAAATCTCCTCATTTAACAAGCACGGTTTTCTAATTATGTATGCATGTTTCTGATATGGTCCTAACTTTTATGATTGAAATTGACTTTTCATGGATTTATAACTGTAAAAAACGCCTGATGATGAAGTATTGTTATCAACGATTGTTGGCTCGAATAATTCTTATTTCAAATTATTACCTAGGGATCATTAACTTATTAACATTTGTTATAGAATTAAGGTGGTCTGTAGAGATTGGTATTAATTTTTAGCTTTCATTGAATTGTCTTAGATGATGTTGGCACGTGTGAGTGTACGATTTAGAACAAGAGATTATAATGGATGATAGTGTGCTTATCACAAATGACCCGTTTGAAGTAGGCCCGGGGTGCAGAGTTAGGTGCTTGCCAATCTGAAGCCCCTGGCGCCGGGAATCTACCGTAGCTTTGCTGAAGAGTCACATACTAGGACGAAACATTCGTCCAGTATGTCCTGCTTTTTAATAATCACCTGCCAAAATTACTAATTGTATTGATTAAAAAAGATAGGCCAAAATCAATTTCATTCAATACGCATGAGGCATCATTATTTAGGACCGGTAAGTCTCGACTTGTATGACCTACAAACAATCTGAACAGACCGGTCAACTGGAAATAAATAAAAATACAGTAGCTAGTAATCGATTGGTTGTCACAATCCATGACAATTCATTCGGTCTGTGACTAATGTTGACCGGTCTTCTAATCAAGTATGTAGGTCATAAAGACGATGAACTTATGATCGATATAAGCATGCTGACCTAATAATATAAAGGTTAATAAAATATAGTCGGGAAAACATTGAGGACTACCGTTCAATAAATATCAAATTAATTTTGTTATTTTCACTAATGAATCACAGTATAAGAAGGGATAATTCGATTGGATCAAATGTAATTGATTAATGAGAATAATATTACTCGAAATGTGAAGTTGATTAAGTGTTAATATTGAGTAAAGAAATACGAATGTTAGGTGGAATCCGTCCGTATCTATTAAAGCGAGATTTTGTTGGTATAATATAAACCAAGATTCCTATTTAGTGTAATTAACATTGACAGTACTTGAATTGGGCAACATATAGACATAAAACGAGTGTTTAAGTTGTTAATTAAAGTACTATAAATAGATCAAGAGCATCTGTTGACTCATAATAACATGAATTCATTTCGTATTTACTTGGCTCTCATCAGTTGTGTTACAATAAACGAAATAGAAGTGAATACATATTATTGTGCTTAATCGTTTCTACTTTATTCAGATTCATAAAGATAAATAACGTGTCACAAAAACAACGAAGGAATGAATTCAATTCGGCAGTAGAACATTGTATTGTAATGTATTTATTCACTTAAGTAAAAAGTTAAAGCATTTGTGATTACAATAAGTCAAATATTTATTCATCATATAAATATATTTAATACATGGAAATTCAATTTTGACGACGTCTCAGCAACTTGATTGCAAATGATGTTATCATGGTAGAACACATAAATACAGAATATTATAATCCTAGGGGAATATTTACTCACAGAGCAAAGAAAAAGGTGCTTATTTGTGATGGTGTAACTAGTGTATTGTTTTGAGAAAATAAAGAAAAACGAGTGTAGCAGAACAGGATAGAATTCATTGATTTTGTGGTTTATCTTCAGCTGAATTGCAATCTATAAGCAATAGCAATAATCTTTAGAATCATTACACATACTTCATATAGTGTTGATCACGGAAAATCGATTATTAGAAAATCAAGAAGGTATCGCTTTAGGTAAGAAACCAATTTTCTCACGACTATTTCAAACGGTTTGAAATAGCTACTGGAATTAACTTCATACTAGGTGCTACTTCAAAATGAATGTTACCTGCCGCCAAACTAAGCACGCTGTATGAAACTAAATTCTGATTAAGACAAAAACTTTTACATTGAAATAACAGAAAGGAAGGTTAGTGTCCAAATTTTCAGTAATGCTATTACCCATCATCTCATTGACAGTAGATACGATGTTAGCATCTTAATATCCCTTAAAATAATCAACACTCTAAAAATACATCACGTTTATTACGGTTTGCCGAAGCTGTTATTAAAAGCTGAAGCCAAACTTATGCGTTCAAAAGATACAGTGCTTAGTTTAACATAAACTCGGTAATTTAATCTTAAATGTTAGATTAGGCAACACGTTAATTCATTCTTATAGTTAGTTATTACTCTTTTTGAGGGTTATTCCAGTGTTATTCTATTAATCTATCAATTTCACAGTCAATCTTCTTCATTCTTCAATCAATTTTGTGAACCTTACTCATTGGTATTTTATTGATCTACCCACTTTGCAATTATACTTACAAAACTTCTCACTTCAGACTCCATCATCATAAAACTTGTCTTCGTATGACTTCAAAAGTGTCTTCCAGAATTTTCATATTAGTTAGCATGTACTTGTCTAATTGCTAAGAAAGCATTTTATTATTCTTCTATAACTATTCCCTTCGTTCTAATTATTCGTGATCAAAACTTCATGAAGTATATACAGTGATTCCAACTAATAATTACTGTTGTTGGTAGGTCTTAAAGCAACTGGAGGAAAACCACGAAATAAATGAATTCATCTTGTTCTGCTACGTTCGTTGTTCTGTAATTTCTCAAATCAATACACTATGTACACCTTTATGAATAAGCACATTTCTCATTGCTCTGCATGCGGCATTCATTTGGTTTGTCTATGCTTTGTAGTCAAATTACAAGCACTCACTCCTATATTCTATGTCTGGGCCATAGCAACAGACAACCGGTGAAGCGATCTAGTTGGGTGATAAATAAGTTTCTGTAATATTCTTTTTTCCCGAATAACTGCCAAAGCCTATTTTGGAGTTTGTGAATATCCTTGTTCACAATTTTTCTCAGTTGTCTTAAATTAAATATCACAAGTTTTCTTCTAAAACTACACCAATTCTAAACGAAAATGCGTCCGACGAAACAGGTATTTCTTTTGACGAAAACAACCTAAGAAAGGCTTCATTATTTAAAAATTTTAGTGTTCCTTAGTATTTTTTTAAAATATATTTGCTCTCATACAAACGCTCTACTAGAAACTAAATCAGAGGGTCGCACTGGTAACTGTATTGAGTTTGGAATAAATCTAGAATTAACTTGAAGAACAGCAATCCACAATATGAGTGACGACCTATCTGTAAGCAAAAGTGTTTGGATCAATAGTAATATGTGACTCATGTCAGGTTTAATACCATTCGCAATTTCTGTATAGCCTAGAAAATTAATAGAAATAAGTCAAATTTGATATTTAGATGGGTTAACGCAGCATTTCAACATCATCCGGAACTCTTACGACGGAACACAGTGCAAAATTGTGCATGGAGGACAACTGACAACTGCATTTTCAGTGAGGACCGGAGTCAGAAAAGGTTGCTTGCTGTCACCTTTTCTCTTCCTCCTAGTGGTCGACTGGATCATGAAGACCTCCACATCTGAGGGAATGTACGGGATTCAATGGACAAGTAGGATGCAACTCGATGATTTGGACTTCGCAGATGATCTAGCTCTTTTAGCACATACACACCAACAAATGCAAGCGAAGACAATCAGTGTAGCAACAACTTCAGCAGCAGTAGGGTTGAACATACATAAGGGTAAGAGCAAGATTCTCAAATACAACACAGGGAGCACCAACCCAATTCAACTTGATGGGGAAACTCTGGAAGAGGTGGATACCTTCACATATCTGGGGAGCATCATCGATGAAAAAGGAGGGTCTGATGCAGATGTAAAGACAAGGGTTGGCAAGGCAAGGGCAGCATTCCTGCAGTTGAAAAACATCTGGAACTCAAAACAAATATCAACTAACCTCAAAGTCAGACTCTTCAATTCGAACGTGAAGACAGTCCTGCTGTATGGAGCTGAAACCTGGAGAATTACTGCAAACATCCTCAGACGGATACAGGTATTTATAAACAACTGCCTACGCAAGATACTGAATGTCCGTTGGCCGGAAACCATCAGCAACAACTTACTATGGGAGAGGACAAACCAACTTCCAGCCGAAGAGGAAATTAGGAAAAGACGGTGGAAATGGATAGGACATACACTACGCAAACCATCAGACTGCATCACAAGACAAGCATTGACATGGAATCCTGCTGGGAAACGGAAAAGAAGAAGGCCAAAGAACACGCTGCGTCGAGAATTGGAAGCAGACATTAAAAGGATGAGCAGCAACTGGAAACAACTGGAAAGGATTGCTCAGGACAGAGTTAAATGGAGAACACTGGTGAGCGGCCTATGCTCCTCAGCGAGGAGTAACGGGCAGTAAGTAAGTAAGTAAGTAAGTAACGCAGCATTGTTGTCACAGAAAGGAGTAAATATATTTAAAATACGTACATCGTGTAATTCTATACTTGCTGGATGTACCATTATTTCGTGATATGACTCAACGCTGTCGAGACCAACAATGATCTGGTTTATAACGTTTGCAGCGGATGGAACTGTATATTCAAATGGAAAAAATTTGTATCTAAATAAACCAAATGGAGTGCTGATGGTAGTGAGTCTATTGCAGACTTTATCAGAAGGAATTTGCAAATACGTATCTGTTAGGTCAATTTCAAAAAAAATATTTCGAGCCGCGTAATTTATACAAGATTTCTTCAGCATCTTCAGTTGTACAACTTTATTGTAGTAAACGAAGATTTGACGTCAAACGATAGTCACCACGATTTCTAGGCGTTTTAGCAAATATCTTCCATGGCATCACAATGGAGATAGCCCAACTAGACAGCTCAACAGTTATTATTCCTTTCACGATCAGTTTATCTAGCTTTTGTTTTACCCCATCCCTTGTACCACAAGGAATTAATTTGTTATGGTGATCTCCAATATCTAGTTCAGGTGAGACCTAGACGATCATGTGACCTGTATGTACTTTTATTCAAAACCTTATTATATAATGTTACAATATTGTGTAATTGGTGTGTTACCCGCTTGTGTGCAGATGTCTGCCAAATCATTTTCATTACATTGTTTAGGTGCCGTATACAAAGTTAATACTTTACATTAACACCCCTATATACACATCTATACACTAATGCCTAAATTATTGGAATGAAAGCCTCTTAGTTATTGAGTGGGAACTGATGAAAGTTTCTGATTACATTATTGGTATATATGATACAATAATGAAACGAATAAATCAGTTCTCACTGTAAAATTTCATAAATCATTTGTAATATATTTGTTGCAAAAAAGAGGGTCACAGTTTCCAACTAAACGAACTGAAAGAATTAAAATGGCACCCAACAATTTGATATAACTTCATTCATAGAAATATGTGCGAGCATTACTTGGTGGTTGTGAAGTTGGGCGAGTTAGTCAGAAATGTTACCGCAACATTGTAATGTTTATTATCTGATTAGCGTCATTTGTAAGACAGTTGTATATCGCATTGGCTATTATGGCTAGCTAAGGAATGAGTAACAGGACAATGGCTTTGTCTTAATCTACCTCTTATTAATTGTATTGCATGGTATTTACGCCTGAGTAATTCATAACATTTCCTAAAGTAACTTAATTATCCCGGTATAATATTCAGAACTGATGAGTGTTGTAGCGAAGAGTGGTTTTCGACAAATTCTTCATCATACTTTAGACTCATGAATCCATAAATAGCATGTTAGTTACATTAGATAATGTAATAGGGTATGTGTGTAAGCGTGGTTAGTTTTCAACCATTAATATTAGATGACCCTTTTGGCCAGCCAACTATGTACAATGTAGAACCTGCGACACATGAGCATAGGTCGAAATGTCATGAAAAGATCGGATTGTTAAAGTTAATGATATCACACTATATTTTAAGAGGAAGGAATGAAACGAGGATGTGTATGAAAGAACAATGGGACTGATATCTAGAAGAAGATAAGGAGTGCATACACTTGCTCCAGCGTCAACAATGCTGTGCTAATCACCAATGTAGAACGAAGCAAACGGTGTTCGGTCTTATGTAGTACATGTGCCGGCCACCTCAGTAGATGAAAATCCGCAAACTTATTGACTGATTTGCCGAACCTGTTTTGGTATTTTGCATGCACTTTTATTGTTATCTACGATCATTTTTCGTATCTAGAGACCTAATCACCGTGTAATTTACTAGTCTCAATGCACATGTTTGACGTACTTAGTCACAATGCTCACATATATACCCTGTGGTAACAGGCTATTTATGGGATGGTGGTGAAGAGTTTATCGCGAATAATTGTTCGCTGCAACATTGATTAATTTTCTGAAGTGTACCATTCGATCTTGTTGCTATCGTTTGATTGTAGTGGATTTCTGTTGTTTTATGATGTTTGTATTGCCGACTGTAGTGAATGGTGTTAGGTGGTTCGTGAGTGAGGTGGTTATCGGCATGAAACTGTGACAGTCGTGAGGGAGATGCATCTGTAAAACGTTGAGGGAATTGGTGTGTTGCGTGGTATTCGATTCCACGTCACCCAGTGTGGCACAGTTAGAGAGGCTATCCACCACTATTGAGCTTGTAGCGGTAAATAATCCCCAAAATAAATAGTTACATAGGTTTCGACATTGATGCTGACCATGTTTGTTTTAGCGGACACTACTAAGTTGAAGGCGGTCGGTCACGCATCACGACCAGATCTCGCCACGCCGTACCGAAACAAGCAACCCTCTCTAGTTTGCCAGCCTAGACGTTGCTAACCCATTGTCGCTCCATTCACGATCAAATATTACTTCTCTTCTATCCTTCATTGCCTTCTGATTTCTTCTCATTCGTAAGAGTGGGTTCAATCGTTAGAAGTTGCTCTGGTAATAATCCAAACGTAACTTGGTCATATACCGTGTGTAACTTCATTGGTGAGCCCGACGTTATCTGGACACGTTCATAACTGTGAGTTCGTTCCTGTTTGTCGTTTTTTAACAATATTTTTGGTGTGATATCATTTTTTTTGCACGTTTTGATCGCATTCATTTTTATATTTTTATATATTGCATATATAGCATGACTGATCAGACTCTAAGTTCATAAGATTAAAACTCCCCCACCCCGAATTCAGGCTCATTCCTTTCTGGACAGAAAAATAGAAGCTTGATTCTGCTACGCAGAACCCGAGTTTCGAGACGACGCTGTGACAGATCCACGTGTTCAATTCCTTGCCGTCGTAAGGTCACTTCCGAGTGAATTGAACAGGTACGTCACCCTTTCTTTTTCAGCCCTGACTGCCTAGAACCTTAGACCAACTCAAAGATCGATTCTCAAACGCGGAGACTTGTCCGATAGACCAACGTATTGAGGTGTTGTTCCACACCATCGAGCTAGGTAGTGGTTCAGCAACGGAAATGTCGACGCGCATGCGAGAGGTAATTGGTCAACGCACCTTCGACGAAGGTCTTTTCCGTCACTCGTCTCTATCAAAAACTGCCCACCACAGTCAAGCGTTCTGGTAAAGTTAATAAAAAACAAGTAGATGAACTAGCCTCATCTGCTGATCGAATCTGGAGATACCAGAACTCGCGACATCAGTTTTATTCATTACCGAAAAACCTCCGGCCACCGAAAACCGCAAAGTAACGAAATTGTGTAATGCTCTTTCTCGTTTTCTTGACTAAGGAAAAAAGACACCGCCGAACGATTTGTCGACCGAAGTACATCACGGAGGAAGGTCGTCGTCTCGACCTCGACGAAACGAAAATTCACATTGTCGTTGGTACCACAACACATATGGAAAAAAAATTCCAAGAAGTGTAGAGACCCCTGTTGTTTCCCTAGACATAAACCGATTGTTGACGCATCGGGAAACTACCCCGCCGGGCACGCGTTAGCGGCAACCGTAGCCGGGGAAACGCCGCATGTTATGTATCAATGGTGTGATAACGAAGGTTCGCTACTCGTGATAATGGAGCAGAAGTTCAGCGTCTTCCTGCAGCTCCATCTGATCGCCACGCCTGAAGGCTGCGTTCGATTACAGGCAGCCCCGATGAAAACACCTAGCTAAGTATGGCAAACGATACATCTACTTAACGTGGGTTACGAAAACCCATACACCGGATTTTCACCATCGCCGATGTGAAAATACCCATCATAGGCATGGAGTTTACTAGCCACCCACAATTGCTTTGGGACCCTAGTTAAAAAGAGATTAGTGGATAGTAACACAAATCTTACGTTAGTGGAACGTGGCTACAGGTTGTAGCTTATGTTCTCTTCGTTTTAAACATTTAATTAACCCTTATTTTCAGCCGATACTCACAAGTATCCAAGATCTGAATAAGACGTCATCGAAATTATCATGTGTAACCAGCAATGTTAACATCACTCAGACACAGGTCAACCTGTATTCTCCAAAGCACGCGGACTCGCGCCTGAAAACTAAGATTGCGAAAAACGAATTCGATCATATGATTGACTTGGGAATAATCGACTGCCAGTTAGTACCATGGTCATCTCCATTACATATGGTCCCGAAGAAAGATACAAAATGACTGACGTCCCACCGGTTGAAACGACGTCTTAATACGCCAACTTACGCCTGATCGTTACCCTTTACAGCAAATATCCACGATTTAACGGCCACTCTGAAGGGAAGACAATATTTTCAAAACTCGACTTGGTAAAGGCGTACAACCAAATACCGATGTCTGAAAATGATATACGAAACCGCATCGAACTCCATTGGGCCCTTTACGAATTCCTCCGAATGCCTTTGGGTTGAGGAACGCAGCACAACATTCCAACGCTTATTGATGATAGTGTTCCGCGGCTTGACTATGTCCATGCATACGTCGACGAATGCTTGATAGCAAGTCCAGACGAGGTAACACATATGAAACATTTGGAACAAGTCTAGTAGACTGCAACAATATGGAGTAACCATAAACATACAGGAAATGCCAAATCGGAACAACCTCGTTGGACTCTGGGGCATCTATAAATGCGACGATGGTATACAACCCCAAAAAACACAAGGTGGCGGCTATTCTGGAATACCGGAACCAACCACATCAAGCCGTTGCGGCTTTAATGGATGTAAGTTCTACAGACGGTTTATACCGAATGTGCATCTGTCATAAAACCACTAAAAGGATCAGCTTCGTAGAAATAAAAAAGTGGTCACAATGGATGCAGACTCAAGAAAGCCTTTACTGGACTAAAGAAGCAATAGCAATGGGACTATGCGGCACCATTACAATACCGACGCAGCCCTGGTCAGCAGCGCCGGTTTGAAGCATCTGACTCAGAGAGCCCCGATGGCGCAGTTCTGCAACAATGGACTGACCAACTGGGCAAACTTTAGCATTTTTCTCAAGACGACTTAAACGATACCGAATCAGATCAGCAATTTTTGGTCGTGAATGCTAGCCTTACTGGTGCGGGACATTTTCAACATCCATCGAAGGCGGGGAATTTACAATATTCACGATCCCATAACCCCTGACGTTTCCTATGATTCTCTTCAGATAAGTACTCTCCGCGAGAGTCGCGTCTCTAGACTACATTTCCCAGTTCTATACGATTATACGCCATATATTGGAGCTAAAAAATGTAGTTGCCGAGCCCTTATCACGAATACATGCCTTGAATCGTAAACCAAGATCGACCTGTTGAACTAGCTCGACTTCAAATGAAGACAATGATCTTCATCACGAGTTATCCACAACAACTCTTAAACTCCAAACAAAGACGATTGGAAAAGGTAAGAACACTTAATTTGTGCTTCTGGCTACCAGGTTACAGCCGTCCAATCGTCCCAAAGAGTTTCGACGAATCATCCTTCGAACATTGCACACCTCTCTCATCCTGGAGTTCGTGCTAGTCTCTAAAAATAAGTGCCTGCAGAGAT
>JALJAT010000685.1:0-10916 GCA_034768735.1 Schistosoma mekongi | reverse complement strand
TGTAATATCTAAGTTCTTTAACTGCTTTCGTATATGATATAATCTTTTAAAATTGGAGCCCAAACTGAAGATTTTACCTGATAAATAATTTGCAGATACCAGTCGATTTTGGCGCGTCGGATGCAGTGTGGTTAGTTCAAAGAACTATCTTTTGATGTAGGAGGTTTATGACAGTATTAAGTTCTTAGAATTTCCAAACAGATAAACTTCCAGACACCAACAGATGTCGTAGGTACGTCTAAAACGTTTTTTCTAACACTATTTCAATTAGGTCACTAATTAAGATAGAATGAGATCCGATTCTTTGGACAAAATATCATGGTCAGATTATGTTCGTTTACTAGTAGGTATAGGAACGTTTACTTAAAATTTAGCCACAATTAAAGTGAGTGAGGTGGCGAAGTTCAAGCTTGTAACTAAATGGCTGAAAGTCGAACGGTCTAATCAGTAAGCCATCGCGCCTATACTTGGTTAACAGCAAAACAACTGTCAATTTTCGTACATTTATTCAGCTGTTACATTATGAGGCACTATGACAAGGAGTTTCGCAGAGAAATGTACATTTAACTGATGCTCCTGTTTCAATCTTCCAAACACCATCATTTAAAAACTATGGAAACATACTGTTTAACGAGACATGATCTACTACAAAAAGTAAATCCATACAACCAAATAAAATAAAACATTAACAAAATAAGTAACAACCACTATCAAAAAATATATCACTTCGTCTACTGTCTTGTCCATTAGCACCCTTATCAGCAAAAAACACTACTGTCTACCATCTTGCACTCTTGGCAGAACTATGACCAGCACCACACAACTCAGTACCACATATCCAACAAAACACCATATCGATCAAAAACTTCTTAAAAGTTATATTAATTCGAACGGGGAATAGCATCAATATTTATACCTAAATAGGGAATAGAAATGAAATGTATACATCTTTTAGATTGTAACTAAAAGAATATATGAAATCCTCGTACTAATCGTAATGGCTTTTTAACCCTTAATTAAATCCTGTTCATAAATGAATCATATATTAAAACCATTAGATATTCATAAGTCCAATATCATGTGACCTACTATCTTCACAGTCTCTTTAATAACACTAACCTTTATACCAAACCCAATTAATGTATATTAAAAAACACAATACTATAACCATTACTGTTGGTATAAGCGTTAATATACCTCTAAAAAAGGGACTTTCTATAGGAACACCATTCATTTGACGAGATACATATATTTGTAACAAATAACACATAACCATATGGAATAAAACAACATAAAACAACACATATGAACTAACGTATAAAAACTAAAACTTATAAAATTCTGAATCATTTTATAAAATTCTAGACACTGATTCTTCAAGCACCCAGTTACGACTTAAACCAATTACACATCGAAGATGTCGGGCGTATGTGTACCCAACTATTTCAACATTCGAAGTGACATACTATACACTCACTACTTCCGTAGTCCCAAACAAAAATACATGAAGTATTGAACGTTAATGTAACGACACTACCTATACCATAAGCCAGCATAGAGGACTGCTTCAAATTAATTAAGATTACCCCTTATACTCTAAGCGTGAATATAAAAAAGATATACACTAAATTAGGTATAGTAAACATAGTAAGCGGATATCTCTTAATAAGCACCTTCCCCCGGAAGAATTAGTTGTGCCAAAACCTTTCAGTTTCTTTAACCGTGGACAAAATTTCTTAAACCTAATAAGGGGTATCTAAATCCTATTTTTTAAACTGGAGCTTTCTATTATTATTGAAATAATTTCCAATGAAACTATTTACTAACAAAATTCATCTAAAATTCAATAAAGTTTTAACCAAAAGAGAAATAAGAAGGATTACAGTATAACCAGCGGCCTGTGGCAACTGTGCTTCGCCCTTTCTATCACTTACAAACCATCACTAAATTCTTGTATAAAAAGACAGATCTCACTCTAGAATCATCTCAAATTTAATATTGGAGGAAAAAAAAAGCCCAAAATTAACTAACGTATAAGATCATTAAAGTCTATCTCTATATTCCACCCGGGTTAAATTGTAAAAAATACGAGTATTAATCATACTTTATCTACTTTGCAGAGTAAAACAATACCGTATTCCACCACCAAGATAAACAACGTACACTATAATATTCCTTTCGTATAACTAAAATCACCTTAGAGATTAAGAACCGACCTGGCTTTCACGGTCTTAACTCAACTCATAAAAGATTCAATGGTCGAACAGGGACCACCTTCATAGCTTCTACTCAGAAGGTATCTCTAAGCCAACATCAGGTAGTAACAAGTCGATCAATTATGGCCTGCACCAACTCTGTTACTAAGTTATCCCCAAGGTAACTTTAACCTTATATCGTATAAGGGTATCTAAAATAACATTGAAAAATATACATTACCCAAACAAAATCAATTATAATCCAAGATTTGGGGTCTTTCCGTCTAATAATCACAGCGAGTTCCTCTCACTAACCAATTTCAGATAGTCATCATTTAAGCCCCCTTTCCTGAAACCATTCAAAGCCACAATAAGAAGCGCTATATTAGGTACCTAGACAGAAACTAATAGCGACCTTTATTCCAACAGTGGCGGCAGGCCAGACTATTAAACCTAACAAATAGCAATGTTTGGATAAAACCAGGTGAACAGGACTAGAATAAAAACAAACTATTAGACAAACATAAAACCTATTATCCTCATCTATACACACAATATCAATACAGCAATACCATACGAACCTTTATTTTCAATCACAACATCTCCAAGTAAAGAACTAATAAAATAGGACATCTTAACCAAGACACCAAATACTAAAATAAATACTATCGCTATACAAAAAATATAAACACAATCAATTCCTATGGATAGATTCATAAGCCAAAAACAGATATTAGACTATACGAAGTATTTTATCACACTCCTCAATGATTTCTACAATATTACCACATAAACTGATACTAACACCAAAATTATTAAGAATCAATGAAAATCATAAGCCTTTCGGGCTTAGAAAACTATCCTCATCCAAGGAACTCATGATGCAAAAGGTACTTTATATAATGCCAATTAAATATTATAAACAGACTCTAATCTCTACTGAAAATAAGATAATCACTCTAGCAAGCTTTACAAAAGCATCATTTTACTCTTACACTAAGTATCTAAAGCACAGCTCATGATAGCAATCCATAAACAAATAATTAATATTCCCCAGTTCAATACTTAACATTAACCATACCCAATAGGTCTCGGAATGGAATAGTAACAACTTTACATATACAACTACCAGGACCTCATAATCCTAAAATACGATTAACACCCTAACGCATTCTCAGATTATAACATAAAAAAACCATTGATTAGTAACCGACACAATAACACCAAGGGTACTAAAAACTTAACACAGTAAAACTCAGGATCATACCTCGTACTCGACGAGGCAAACCATGCATACCTCAATAATGATAGGAAAAACACATAAATTAACACCAACATCGCTCACAATCCTGGACCTGTAATAAATACTTTTTTAACGAACAACCACTTATAAAAGGTATCACCATAAAATATATAATTTAAACTCCTATTGAACCTTAGACGATAAAACATAATGAAAATAGCACAACACATCAAGTATCATGAATAAACTATCCACGACGAGCAGCAGATTAAAACTATCCAGTAAATCCACCCACCGTAAATAAAAACTATAATAAACAACAATTAATCAAAACTACAGGACATAACCCGTAACCCACAACCATCAACACATCGAATCAAGCAAAACACCTAATACCCAGTAGTTTCTACCTATTATATAGTAACGAACTAAAAAAAAATTGCAGTCTTCACACCATACCAACCATAAAACATATGAGGAGACGCACACTACTCGACCCAAAACATTATAGAACCCATAGCACACCACTAAACCAAATAACCAAACAAAGAATTATTTTACTCAAAGTCATACTATAGCATCACTATTCCAAACCCAGCATAAATGTAAAAAATAAACACAGGAGACCAAAAAAAAGCAAATAAATGTTGAAATAACACAGGATCACCAACACGGCTGGGCCTCAAAAGAAAAGCCGTACCAAATTTCGAATCAATCCAATACATAGTATCCAGCAGCAGTACGGCAATGATATTAACAAAAGTATAGAAGTAAAAAAATAAGATCAACTTATAACTGAAGAACAAGAATTTAACGATCATTATGTAGTTATAAATTTCACAGACCTATCAAACTAGAAATAACAGCAAGATGTAAAGAAAACTTAAAATAATCTACACCTACACCAGACGTGCTTGAGACGACACGGAGGATAAAAAGTTCAACCAACACCGGAACCATAATATAAACTTAACTCATATAAAAAATAGAAGGAACCATTACTCAAACACTAAAAGAATTTAAACGAGGTCCCAAAGCTAAACATCTAAACACAAAAAAAAAAGGAAGAAAATAATTACCAAACCACCTCTTAATAAAAGGCATTAAAAAAAAAAAAATCATAGCTTACCAGATTTATTATACATAATTATAAATCTCAAAGGAAATTAATTTTATATTACGGATCACAAAATTTTTAAACGTATTAAATCCCTAAGACCTTAAACCCTATAAAATAACCCATATACCCTAATCATACAATTATCCCTATTCGCTTATGATCTAAAGAAACAAACAAAAATAACCATATCCTATTATTCCTAACTTTAATGGATCCTCTAACAACAACGAAAAAAAACGGGGGGGGGGGGAGGATACATTAAATAAATTAAACTATACAAAATCTTTAAATACAAACTATATAAATTTTTACGTCAACTCATATCAAAGAAGTAGTAGAATCAAATCTACAATTATTCGGTAGCAGCGATATATATTTTACTTCAACTAAATCATATCATAGCGACAGAGCTAAAGCTCATCTTCTGTGTGTAAAACAAACATTTTAAATTAAAATATCCCGTAACAACATAATCTATTATCAACTAAATACAATCAACTAAAGATCCTTACACTGAACCACCTTCTGTGGTTTGAAAAACAAACATCAAATTAATATGTAGCTAAATTGATTAACCGACAAATACTATCATACAATTTTATATATCCATATAAAACTCCAATATATACATAACAATAACTAACAAAGATAAACACCAAAGAACATATAAAACTTTTAAACCAAACACCATCAAAAGCAACTTTAAACAACAAAGACCCCTCTAAACAAATGTAACAAAAAAAAAAAAACAAAAGTTTCAAATAAGAAAAACTAAAAAAGTTCTCCCTAAACCATGAGACATAAAACCAACACTCAAAAGAACTAATTCAACGATCTAAACCAACATCTCTATCTTCACCCTTATAAACCCCAAACATATAATTTATACAAACAAAACAACCAACCTCAAAAAAAAAAACAAAAAAAAAAAAAACAAAAAAAAAAAAACAAAATACATATTACTACGGGAGTTCATTTATCCAACATCACAAGTTAAGGTCTTATGACTTTATGATTAGATATCCGCAGAACAAATCAACCTAATATATGATCAATACCGAGGAAAAAATATTTTTCTTACATTTACTATATCGGAGTAACCTGCTTAGCAGCCCTTCGGCTATAAAAAATAAATCACTAACCAATAAACTCAGATAGTTTGATTAAATCAAATCCTTAAACACCCAAAAGTTTATGTATTCTTAATGAAATAATATCTGAAAGATAAAAATAATAAGATATCGTCTACGGAGCACCAGCCCACCTCAAGGTTACAGCTCACAATATTTAATTAATCCACCGAAAAACATTAACCAACTTCATAATTTTAACTAAAAAATTAATCCAAAAACCAACAACACACAGTAATAAAGAAACTACTAAACCATACTTTCAAACTAAAACTAATAATAATATAACGAACCCGTGGAAAAAGTACACGCGCTCAAATAAATAAAACCTAAGTGAATAAAACAAATCTAATAATACTCGTCAAAATATACGGGGACGTTTAACCACCAACTATATAAATAATTACAACTTCACCAAGCATAATTGTCATAAAAGGAATACCGCTGTTACTCTGTATTGAAAACCACAACCACATCCTTTCAGAATAACAATTAATCAAATGGAACACGATTACTCTCTCTAACCATTGAAACAACTCAAACAATATAATTTAACGGAGTTATAAAATGACATCAAACAAATATTCATTTTTCCTAATCACCAAGGCACATACCAAAAATTAACAACAAACACATTAAAAATCATTTCGATCTTACCTAGAAAAGCAATACCGAACAGATCAACAATCTCTACTTTTTTCAGAAGCCCAACCGAAAACATTCAACAATGCAATAACTATAAAAAGTAAAAACTATTAAAATATTAAAGCTCATAAACTGATAATACACATTACTAAATACCAACTTAAATATATAATACACATCCTACAAGAACAAAAAAATAACATAAACACAACCTAATACAACCAAATCAACTATGAACTACCATTAATCCATTAATCTTAATCTTAACACTAACTTCATAAAATCAGCAAAACTTTGTAATAAACCAGCCAATCCAACATTTTTTGGCCCCTTACGCAACGATATATCTAAGAACTGACGCTCACTAAAAATAAAAAGCTATAATAAACGAACCAATACTAAACCTTCTAAACCAACAAGTAAACTCCATCTAATACTCTTCATTCCCAACGTATTATTCATATAAGATTCTAAAACTTGACAAGTTTCAATTCTACTAACTTAAACTAAACAACGTATAAATTATAATACCACGCAAAACTCTAACAATAGAAATTCATATTTCACCAACTATTTGCAGAATAGACATTCTCTAAATTAAAATATATTGTTAAAAAAAAATTAAAAAAACACCATTACAATTATATCAAACACTCTTAGGAACAATGGAACCTAACTATTCACTTAAATAAATAAAAAAAAAAAAAAACAAAAAAAAAAAAACAAAAAAAAAAAAAACAAAAAAAAAAAAACAAAAAAAAAAAAAAAAAAAATAAAAGGAAAAACACCAAACTTTAAAAAAAAACCAAAAAAAAAAAAAAATAAAAGGAAAAACACCAAACTTTAAAAAAAAACCAAAAAAAAAAAAACAAAAAAAAAAAAAACAAAAAAAAAAAAAAATTAACTTTACTAGAAGCTAAACCATCATGGAAATCTTAAGAGAAACCAATTACCATTATAAACCCAAATTAATAACCCACAAAAAAACAATACCAATACCAGTTAATCCAACTACAATTCTACATTATAATTTTTAATTAAATAACAAAAAGTAATAACAATTGATACCTTAAACATACTAGACACACACCACAAACTTTCAACTATTCTCCCTTAAAACCTGAATAAACCCAAAAAATAAAAGGAAAAACACCAAACTTTAAAAAAAAACCAAAAAAAAAAAAAAAAAAAAAAATCAGGAAATATAATACCAACCAAAATTAAAGAAGATGATACTCCCAAAGCCAAAAGATAATATAACAAACTAATCCATTGTAATTAACCATTAACATTATTATTTTTATAAAAACATGGTATCACTGAAAGACCGCATAATTCTAATAATAACCAAAAGTCATCAATCTCAGAGAAAAGAATAAAGAACTCTTAAAAACATCAAACAAAATCGATAAAACCGACTAAAACATTTTTACCCTTAAATAACATAACAATTATAACTTTAATGATCAACAGAAAACTTAAGTATTTCTTGAACAATAAATCATGCATTAATGCAACAAAATTTCATAAACAAAAAGAATAATAAAAAGCAAAGAAATATAATAATAATTCCAAAAGAAATTTTTTTACTTTTAATTTTTCTTCCTAAACCTATTCCAAAATATACACCAGCACTAATATTAACAAATGACCCGAATTAATAAAACAATAGGACGTATAATATATCTTACTAACTCAATTATACACACAAACGGTGATAATAATATTGGACTACCAATTGGTATAAAACCAGATATAAATAATCTAAATGTAGTAAACATGCGTCTAAAAAATAACGAAAGATACAAAGGCACTATTAAAGCAATTATTATTAACCTAAAACTAAACATATGATAATATATGGACAACGAACTAAAGCAAACAAAACAATTCAAAATAAATAAAGATAAACTATATCACTTTTCAAATCTTAAAACCTTAACCACTTAGATAATCGAACCAAAAATCTAGTAACCATAAACCAGATAACATAAAGATATGTGGAACTTATACAATATAAAACAGAATCATATATTTTTCTTAACTTAATATCCACCTCTAAAAACACATATCTTCAGACTTCAAAAAAATGACGGTACCATAAGCTAAAAGGAAAGTATATCCACACTAATAAATTAATTCACCCAATATCTTAACTTTTTAACTAAATATATAACTTAGCACACTGGCATCGAACCACCCTCTTGACCAAAACAAGAATACAATAACTTACACCTAGCTTCTAACAATTATAATCAATATTCAACTTTTACTATTACAAAATATATATCACAATAAATAGAAATAAATTCAACAAACTAATAAATTATCCAAGACAATAATTTATCTAAACCACCATTATATTCATAACTCATATTACCTGGAGAACAGCTATTAAACCATAAACAATGAACACCTATAATACCCCCATAAATATATAAATGCACGAACAAAATTAAAAATTATAAAATCCCTAATAGTACATATTTTATAACTAACCACAAATCACCAAAAAATTGTAAAGTTGGTGGAAAAACCACACACATTTAAAAATAGAAATCCAGCCAACAACATGCATATAGAACCCACCTATTATCTTAACTAAATACTTCATTTACGAGAACCCGAAGATCATAACAAATCATATAATCATAAAATGATAAAACAAACCGACAATCCATGACCTAAACAATACACAAATGCAGAATAATCTCCACAATATGAAGAACTTAACAATATAACATTCTATTAAAATATGAGATAAACTCAAATAAGCTAAAATCCATCCCCCAACGGCTTTGCTCCACACTCCAACATAGCCGCAATTAATAACTAATCTATAACCCAATAACCAAATATAGAATAACCATATAAATAATCAACACTAATAAACCCACATAATCGTTACTAATACAAACCAAACTAACTTCTTATAGTAACCTCTCAATATAATACCTAAAGGCCTACTAGCCTCCGCATGAATACTGGCAATTCATCCGTGAAACGGATAAGACAGAATTTAGTCCAAAATATGAATACTTATCAACAAAACATACTACTAATCTCAGAACCTTCATTACTCACATAATAACTTTAAATTACCTGTACTCTTAAACCTACAAAACATATCCCCACTAATAAAGGAAACTCCCAATAGGATATAATCGCGGACCAAAAGTATCATCTAGAAACTAACGTCCGGATATAGACTATTCAAAATCATAAAATATAAAGCTCTAATCAATGGAAAAGCTCGTAAAAAAACCAAAATACTAAAGATTTAGATCAACATATGGTAACCATAGATCTAGCAATCTTTATATACAAAACTACACTCTTAACTTCAATAATCACAAAACAAGGACAATAATTAAGGGTATGTTATACATCAAACATTACAATTTACTCCAATATCACCCAACAACCACATAAAGATTTCTTTACACAAGAATCATCATTGAACAAGTAGAATATCATATTAAAAACATAAAAAATTAATTAAATATATAAATGAACAATAAAATCCAGTAAAACCAATTAGAAATACGACAAAGAACCCTGACATATTGTAGTTACAACAACTATCAACATTACTGAATTCTAAAACAAATAAAGCCTCATCATACACGAAATGAATACTATATGACAATCATTAATTCATGACTAACACAAAATAAACAACAATAGAAATTTTATAACTCTCTAAAACTTTAAATATTTAAACAAATGATGACCACCTATCAATAAACTATTAATATAAAACCCACCTCCACATAATAACATAACAATTAAATCTATTCTTAACTACCAAATTAGATAAATTCACAAAATCATATTATTTATATAGATCTACATCTAATAATAAACGGACTATCCTATATTAAGCGGAATAATCCAAAAAAAACTTATAATAAATAAAAATACTCAACCTCATTATCTACAAAACCTACTAACATCTATATAAGGATACTCAGCATGACATCCACCCAAATCTTAAAGCAACAAAGAAACAACTACCAATCAAAAACACACCTGACGACGTAAAAACATAAAGAGATCTAAAATTCTTCATGGAAACCACAAAACCACAAAAAACAATATGAAACTAAGACCAGCCCACCAACCTTAGAATTTATAGAACGAAGAAGTGCATAAACTAATAAAAAATATCACTACGGGTTTATACTATCCGGAGTAACTAATGGATTAGCTACAATAAAAGCTTCCTACATCCAAAGTAATTTTAGGATCAACCTAAAACTAAAAAAATGCACCTGTAACAAAGATTACTACCATAAAAGCCAACAAATCCGTAACATCGTATGAATATCTATGAACAATACACACAACACTATAGTTTTTTCCTTTATAAAAATAACAATGGACTCGTAGAAACCATTTGATGCAAATAAAAACAATGTCTAAAACACTAGTAGAGCCTAATAAAATACAATGCCTAAACTTATATGCACCACAGGAAAATACACGAACTAGATGTTCAAATTAAGGTACTGAACCCAAAAACACCAACAACATAACTAAATATTAAAACTCCCCACAACAACAGGCACACTAAGTATAAT
>JALJAT010000684.1:0-10926 GCA_034768735.1 Schistosoma mekongi | reverse complement strand
TCACATTTATATATTACATCACTTCAATGCACTCAAGAAGCAAACCCCTGTCAACTCCACATACTTGTGAAGGACGAAGTTACGCAAGCACAGATCCATGGTTCACATTTAATATTACATCCACTTCAACTGCACCAAAGAAGCAAAACCCGGTCACCTCACAAACTGTGAAGGACGATAGTTACGCAAGTACAGATCCAATGGCTTCAGATTTTTGTGTATAGGGTCTGTTAAGAGCCTTCAGCGGTTCAACCTACGGAAACCTGTTACGACTTTTAATCCTCTAAATTAGCTCAAAGTAGGTCGTCTTCTCGATATCAGTTCGAGCGGCGGGGTTAAAGCCACTTCAACGGACACCAATCCAACGAACCTCACTAAACCATTCAACGGTTAGTGCGAAGGGCGGTGTGTACAAAAGGGTCTAGGGGGGACCCGTAATCAGCGCAAGCTTATGACTTGCACTACCGAGGAGTTCCTCGTTCACAGGGATAATTGCAAGCCCCCGATCCCAGATCACGACGGGTGATGAAAAAATGCTTTACACATACACACGCACACACACACACAACTACTCAGAAACTACAACATACAACAAACTAATAACAAGACATGCTATCTTCACCACACACCCGCCTTACTCACTACCGTCAATTATCAGTAGACGGCATACATTCAATCTCCCTACAAGAGTTCTCATACGATTAACTAAAACTTTAGTCCAAAGATACTACTCATTAAAACGCGTGCCCTTTCGCACACACACAAAATACACAGCTCACTCAAAACACAAACAACACTAGACATCCACTCAACACACACTACACAATTGTCAACACACTGAAGATATACATTAATGTACCACAGTATTAGAATGATTGTGAATCGAGTTGTTGAGTGATGACTTATTTGTGCTGGCTGACGACAAAGTGTCTCTCTATACAAAACCGTAATCAGTCGATCTATGAACTTATTACGTCAACACAACCAGTATCACCCTAACAAATGAATCGACAGGAAATCTGTTGACGAGGTGGACCAATATGCCACGGGAATCGCAATTACCTTTTTCAATTTTCGCTTACATGCCGATGTACTGAAAAATGAGATAGTTTCTGTCGATGCTATGCGACTAGAAGTTTCTGTGTGAGTATGCCGTCTCTCCAAAATGCGAAAATGCGAATCGATGGAATAGGCAGGTGTTCACATGTTAAGAGAGTCAGTATGAAGGCAATGAATACAGTGACATAGTGGTGGATAGAGGAGAGGAATGAATGCGTTGTCATTGAGTAGAGTAGGGGTGGCGGTGGTAGTAGTAGTAGTAGTGCTGGTAGTGGTTTTATAATAATAATAATATAGTGCGGGCCTGAGCTTCTGCGGTGGTGATGATGATGTATTAGTAGTAGTAGAATTGGCTTTGTGTCTATGGGTTAGTTTGTGTTTTTTTTTTTTTTTTTTTTCTTGGTTGTAGAGCTAGCAATAAAATATGTGTGAGTGTTGGCTTATCTGCCTGTAATTGGGTTGAAGTTGTGCGATGCGAATGGATTGGAGGATTATGATGGAGGTGAGTTGTAGATTTGTGTGACGTGTGTGTAGGTGTGCGGTATTATGTTGTTGTTTATTTGGATTGAGAGACTGAGAGGTAGTGGATAGAATAGTAGGGGCGGTTAGCGGGTGCGTAGTTAGACTTGGAGGGAAGTGACTGGTAGAATTGTCTTCAACCGACATTAGCTGATGCAAGGCTGGCAAAGAAAAAAAGCTTCGATTCTTGGTGACGGTTCTTACCAATGCAACAAATCACAAGAGTAAAACCGTGACGGTTACCTCACCAACATTACAATCCATCAACCCAACCTACCCATAACACCTATGTGAAAACATCCATTTGCAAACTACTCACCTCCATCCACATACTACAACTACACACACACACACACACACACACACACACACACACACACACACACACACACACACACACACACACACACACACACACACACACACACACACACACACACACACACACACACACACACACACACACACACACACACACACACACACACACACACACACACACACACACACACACACACACACACACACACACACACACACACACACACACACACACACACACACACACACACACACACACACACACACACACACACACACACACACACACACACACACACACACACACACACACACACACACACACACACACACACACACACACACACACACACACACACACACACACACACACACACACACACACACACACACACACACACACACACACACACACACACACACACACACACACACACACACACACACACACACACACACACACACACACACACACACACACACACACACACACACACACACACACACACACACACACACACACACACACAACTACTCAGAAACTACAACATACAACAAACTAATAACAAGACATGCTATCTTCACCACACTACACGCACTACTCACTACCGTCAATTATCAGTAGACGGCCATACATATCAATCTCCCTACAATATTGCCTCATACACATAAAAACTAGTCCACAGATACTCATTAACGCGTGCCCTTTCGCACACACACAAAATACACAGCTCACTCAAAACACACCAACCATAGCATCAATCCAACCACACACTCAAACATTGTCAACACACTCAGAAGTATATACATTAATGTATACATTTATTAGAATGATTGTGAATCGAGTTGTTGAGTGATGACTTATTTGGTGCTGGCTGACGACAAAGTGTCTCTCTCATACAAACCGTAATCAGTCGATCTATGAACTTATTACGTCAACACAACCAGTATCACCCTAACAAATGAATCGACAGGAAATCCTGTGACGAGTGACCAATATGCCAGGGAATCGCAATCACCTTCTTCAATTTTCGCTTACATGCCGATGTACTGAAAATTGAGATAGTTTCTGTCGATTGATATGCGACTAGAAGATTTCTGTGTGAGTATGCCGTCTCTCCAAAATGCGAAAATGCGAATCGATGGAATAGGCAGGTGTTCACATGTTAAGAGAGTCAGTATGAAGGCAATGAATACAGTTGACATAGTGGTGGATAGAGGAGAGGAATGAATGCGTTGTCATTGAGTAGAGTAGGGGTGGCGGTGGTAGTAGTAGTAGTAGTTGTGGTAGTGGTTTATAATACTAATAATATTATTGCGGATGCTGCTTCTGCCGGTGGTGATGATGATGTATTAGTAGTAGTAGAATTGGCATTTGTGTTATTGGTAGGTTGTTGTTGGTTGTAGGATAGCAATAAAATATGTGTGAGTGTTGGCTTATCTGCTGTAATTGGGTTGAAGTTGTGCGATGCGAATGGATTTGGAGGATTATTGATGGGGTGAGTTGTAGATTTGTGTGACTGTGTGTGTAGTGTGCGGTATTATGTTGTTGTTTATTTGATTGAGTATGACTGAGTAGGCTAGTGGATAGAATAGTAGTGGTTAGCGGGTGCGTAGTAGACAGTTGGAGAAGTGTACTGGTAGAATTGTCTTCAACCGACATTAGCCTGATGCAAGGCTGGCAAAGAAAAAAAGCTTCGATTCTTGGTCGACGGTTCTTACCATGTGCAACAATCATAAGAGTAAAACCGTGACGGTTACCTCACCACCATTACATCCATCAACCCAACTAACCATCAACACCTCATTTGAAAACATCCATTGCAAACTACTCACCTCCATCAACATAACTACCACTAAACACAGACAATCAAAACACTTTCACTACTCTGTACCACACACAATAACCCACCCCCCACCCACTGATTTACACATACACACGCACACACACACACACAACTACTCAGAAACTACAACATACAACAAACTAATAACAAGACATGCTATCTTCACCACACTACACGCACTACTCACTACCGTCAATTATCAGTAGACGGCATACATATCAATCTCCCTACAATATTGCCTCATACACATAAAACTAGTCCACAGAATACTCATTAAACGCGTGCCCTTTCGCACACACACAAAATACACAGCTCACTCAAAACACAACCAACACTAGACATCAATCAACACACACTCACACAATTGTCAACACACTCAGAAGTATATACATTAATGTATACATTTATTAGAATGATTGTGAATCGAGTTGTTGAGTGATGACTTATTTGGTGCTGGCTGACGACAAAGTGTCTCTCTCATACAAACCGTAATCAGTCGATCTATGAACTTATTACGTCAACACAACCAGTATCACCCTAACAAATGAATCGACAGGAAATCCTGTGACGAGTGACCAATATGCCAGGGAATCGCAATCACCTTCTCAATTTTCGCTTACATGCCGATGTACTGAAAATTGAGATAGTTTCTGTCGATTGATATGCGAACTAGAAGATTTCTGTGTGAGTATGCCGTCTCTCCAAATGCGAAAATGCGAATCGATGGAATAGGCAGGTGTTCACATGTTAAGAGACGTCAGTATGAAGGCAATGATACAGTTGACATAGTGGTGGATAGAGGAGAGGGAATGAATGCGTTGTCATTGAGTAGAGTAGGGGTGGCGGGTGGTAGTAGTAGTAGTAGTTGTGTAGTGGTTTTATAATAATAATAATATATTGCGGCTGCTGCTTCTGCCGGTGGTGATGATGATTGTATTAGTAGTAGTAGAATTGGGCATTTGTGTTATTGGTAGTGTTGTTGTTGGTTGTAGGATAGCAATAAAATATGTGTGAGTGTTGGCTTATCTGCCTGTAATGGGTGAAGTTGTGCGATGCGAATGGATTTGGAGGATATTGATGGAGGTGAGTTGTAGATTTGTGGACTGTGTGTGTAGTGTGCGGTATTATGTTGTTGTTTATTTGATTGAGTATGACTGAGTAGGCTAGTGGATAGAATAGTAGTGGTTAGCGGGTGCGTAGTAGACAGTTGGAGGAAGTGACTGGTAGAATTGTCTTCAACCGACATTAGCCTGATGCAAGGCTGGCAAAGAAAAAAAGCTTCGATTCTTGGTCGACGGTTCTTACCATGCAACAAATCAGAAGAGTAAAACCGTGACGGTTACCTCACCAACATTACAATCCATCAACCCAACTAACCATCAACACCTCATTGAAAACATCCATTTGCAAACTACTCACCTCCATCAACATAACTACACTAAACACAGACAATCAAAACACTTTCACTACTCTGTACCACACACAATAACCCACCCCCCACCCACTGATTCACACACACACACACACACACACACACACACACACACACACACACACACACACACACACACACACACACACACACACACACACACACACACACACACACACACACACACACACACACACACACACACACACACACACACACACACACACACACACACACACACACACACACACACACACACACACACACACACACACACACACACACACACACACACACACACACACACACACACACACACACACACACACACACACACACACACACACACACACACACACACACACACACACACACACACACACACACACACACACACACACACACACACACACACACACACACACACACACACACACACACACACACACACACACACACACACACACACACACACACACACACACACACACACACACACACACACACACACACACACACACACACACACACACACACACACACACACACACACACACACACACACACACACACACAACTACTCAGAAACTACAACATACAACAAACTAATAACAAGACATGCTATCTTCACCACACTACACGCACTACCCATACCGCAATTATCAGTAGACGGCATACATATCAATCTCCCTACAATATTGCCTCATACACATAAAACTAGTCCACAGATAAACTATTAACGCGTTGCCTTTCGCACACACACAAAATTACACAGTCACTCAAAACACAACCACACCCTAGACCATATCCAACACACATCACACCAATGTGCACCACACTCAGGAAGTATATACAGTAATGGATACATTTATTAGAATGATTGTGAATCGAGTTGTTGAGTGATGACTTATTTGGTGCTGGTGAGACAAAGTGTCTCTCTCATACAAACCGTAATCAGTCGATCTATGAACTTATTACGTCAACACAACCAGTATCACCCTAACAAATGAATCGACAGGAAATCCTGTGACGAGTGACCAATATGCCAGGGAATCGCAATCACCTTCTTCAATTTTCGCTTACATGCCGATGTACTGAAAATTGAGATAGTTTCTGTCGATTGATATGCGACTAGAAGATTTCTGTGTGAGTATGCCGTCTCTCCAAAATGCGAAATGCGAATCGATGGAATAGGCAGGTGTTCACATGTTAAGAGAGTCAGTATGAAGGCAATGAATACAGTTGACATAGTGGTGGATAGAGGAGAGGAATGAATGCGTTGTCATGAGTAGAGTAGGGGTGGCGGTGGTAGTAGTAGTAGTAGTTGTGGTAGTGGTTTATAATAATAATAATATTATTGCGGCTGCTGCTTCTGCCGGTGGTGATGATGATGTATTAGTAGTAGTAGAATTGGCATTTGTGTTATTGGTAGTGTTGTTGTTGGTTGTAGGATAGCAATAAAATATGTGTGAGTGTTGGCTTATCTGCCTGTAATTGGGTTGAAGTTGTGCGATGCGAATGGATTTGGAGGATTATTGATGGAGGTGAGTTGTAGATTTGTGTGACTGTGTGTGTAGTGTGCGGTATTATGTTGTTGTTTATTTGATTGAGTATGACTGAGTAGGCTAGTGGATAGAATAGTAGTGGTTAGCGGGTGCGTAGTAGACAGTGGGAGGAAGTGACTGGTAGAATTGTCTTCAACCGACATTAGCCTGATGCAAGGCTGGCAAAGAAAAAAAGCTTCGATTCTTGGTCGACGGTTCTTACCATGCAACAAATCAGAAGAGTAAAACCGTGACGGTTACCTCACCAACATTACAATCCATCAACCCAACTAACCATCAACACCTCATTTGAAAACATCCATTTGCAAAACTACTCACCTCCATCAACATAACTACCACTAAACACAGACAATCAAAACACTTTCACTACTCTGTACCACACACAATAACCCACCCCCCACCCACTGATTCACACATACACACGCACACACACACACACACACAACTACTCAGAAACTACAACATACAACAAACTAAGAACAAGACATGCTATCTTCACCACACTACACGCACTACTCACTACCGTCAATTATCAGTAGACGGCATACATATCAATCTCCCTACAATATTGCCTCATACGCATAAAACTAGTCCACAGGGATATCATTAAAAACGCGTGCCCTTTCGCACACACACAAAATACACAGCTCACTCAAAACACAAACAACACTAGACATCAATCACACACACTCACACAATTGTCAACACACTCAGAAGTATATACATTAATGTACACATTTATTAGAATGATTGTGAATCGAGTTGTTGAGTGATGATTATTTGGTGCTGGCTGACGACAAAGTGTCTCTCTCATTTTACAAACGTAATCATCGATCTCTGAACGTATTACGTCACGCAACAGTATCACCCTAACAAATGAATCGACAGGAAATCTGGACGAGGAACAATATGCAGGATCGACTCACCTTCTTCAATTTTCGCTACATGCCGATGTACTGAAAATTGAGATAGTTTCTGTCGATTGATATGCGACTAGAAGATTTCTGTGTGAGTATGCCGTCTCTCCAAAATGCGAAAATGCGAATCGATGGAATAGGCAGGTGTTCACATGTTAAGAGAGTCAGTATGAAGGCAATGAATACAGTTGACATAGTGGTGGATAGAGGAGAGGAATGAATGCGTATCAGTGAGTAGAGTAGGGGTGGCGGTGGTAGTAGTAGTAGTAGTTGTGGTAGTGGTTTTATAATAATAATAATATTATTGCGGCTGCTGCTTCTGCCGGTGGTGATGATGATGTATTAGTAGTAGTAGAATTGGCATTTGTGTTATTGGTAGTGTTGTTGTTGGTTGTAGGATAGCAATAAAATATGTGTGAGTGTTGGCTTATCTGCCTGTAATTGGGTTGAAGTTGTGCGATGCGAATGGATTTGGAGGATTATTGATGGAGGTGAGTTGTAGATTTGTGTGACTGTGTGTGTAGTGTGCGGTATTATGTTGTTGTTTATTTGATTGAGTATGACTGAGTAGGCTAGTGGATAGAATAGTAGTGGTTAGCGGGTGCGTAGTAGACAGTGGGAGGAAGTGACTGGTAGAATTGTCTTCAACCGACATTAGCCTGATGCAAGGCTGGCAAAGAAAAAAAGCTTCGATTCTTGGTCGACGGTTCTTACCATGCAACAAATCAGAAGAGTAAAACACACACACACACACACACACACACACACACACACACACACACACACACACACACACACACACACACACACACACACACACACACACACACACACACACACACACACACACACACACACACACACACACACACACACACACACACACACACACACACACACACACACACACACACACACACACACACACACACACACACACACACACACACACACACACACACACACACACACACACACACACACACACACACACACACACACACACACACACACACACACACACACACACACACACACACACACACACACACACACACACACACACACACACACACACACACACACACACACACACACACACACACACACACACACACACACACACACACACACACACACACACACACACACACACACACACACACACACACACACACACACACACACACACACACACACACACACACACACACACACACACACACACACACACACACACACACACACACACACACACACACACACACACACACACACACACACACACACACACACACACACACACACACACACACACACACACACACACACACACACACACACACACACACACACACACACACACACACACACACACACACACACACACACACACACACACACACACACACACACACACACACACACACACACACACACACACACACACACACACACACACACACACACACACACACACAACTACTCAGAAACTACAACTACACAAATAATACAAGACATGCTATCTTCACCACACTACACGCACTACTCACTACCGTCAATTATCAGTAGACGGCATACATATCAATCTCCTACAATATGCTCATACGCATAAAACTAGTCCACAGGATACTCATTAAACGCGTGCCCTTTCGCACACACACAAAATACACAGTTCACTCAAAACAAAAACAACATAGACATCAATGTCAGAACACACACTCCACCATTGTCAACACAATCAGGAAGTGCATAATTAATTTACACATTTATTAGAGGATTGGAAATCGAGGTTGGGAGTGATGACATTATTTGGTACGGGCTGACGACAAAGTGTCTCTCCATACAAAACCGAATCAGTAGATCCTCATGAACGTATTACGTCAACGCAACCAGTATCACCTAACAAATTGACTCGACATGAAATCATTGTGACGGTTAAGTGACCATATGCCAGGGAATCGTATCCACCTCTTCAATTTCGCTAACATGCGATGTACTGAAATTGAGATAGTTTCTGTGATGTGATATGCGACTAGCCGATTTTTGTGTGCGTATGCAGTCTCTCCAAAATGCGAAAATGCGAACGATGGAATATGCAGGTGGGTCACATGTAAGGAGATGTCAGTATGAAGGCAAAATGCAGACAGTGAACATAGTGGTGTGATAGAGGAGAGGAATGAATGCGTGTATCATTGAGGAGAGTAGGGGTGGCGGGGTGGTAGTAGTAGTAGTAGTTGTGGTAGTGGTTTTATAATAAATACTAATATTATGGGGCTGCTGATTCTGCCGTGGTGTGATGATGTCTTAGTAGTAGTGAATGGCATTTGTGTTAATTGGTAGGGTTATTTGTGGTTGTAGGATAGCAATAAACTCTGTGGAGTGTTGGCTTATCTGCCTGTATTGGGGTTGAAGTTGTGCGAGCGAAGGATTTGGAGGATTATGATGGAGGTGAGTTGTAGATTTGTGTGACTGTGTGTGTAGTGTGCGGTATTATGTTGTTGTTTATTTGATTTGAGGTGATGACTGAGCTAGGCTCGTGGATGAAGAGTAGTGGTAGCGGGTGCGTAGTAGACAGTGGGAGGAAGTGACTGGTAGAATTGTCTTCAACCGACATTAGCCTGATGCAAGGCTGGCAAAGAAAAAAAGCTTCGATTCTTGGTCGACGGTTGTACAATGCAAACAAATCAGAAGGTAAAACCGCGACGGTACCTCACCAACATGAAAACTCCATCAACCCAACAAAACCCTCAAACCTCATTTGAAACATCCATTTGCAAACTACTTCACCTCCATCAACACTAACTACCACTAAACACAGACAATCAAAACACTTTGCACTACTTCTGTTTAACACACACAATAACCCACCCCCCCCCACTGTTCCATCCACACCGAACACAACAAACACACAACTACTCAGAACTACACATACAACAAACTAATAACAAGACAGGCTATCCACCACACTAACGCACTACTCAATACGTAATCTAGTAGGACGGCATTACATATCAATCTCCTACAAGATGGCTCATACGCATTAAAACTAGTCCACAGGATACTCATTAAACGCGTGCCCTTTCGCCCACCACACAAACCAACTCCACAGCACTCAAGACACACAAACAACACTGACATCAATCAACACACACTCACACAATTGTAAACACATCAGAAGTATATACATTAATGTACAATTATAGAAGATTGTGAATCGATTTGTTGGTGATGACCTTATTGGTACTGGCGGCGACAAAGTGTCT
>JALJAT010000683.1:0-10955 GCA_034768735.1 Schistosoma mekongi | reverse complement strand
TCTGTCTGTCGTCGTCTGAATAGCTGTCTGTCTATCTATCTGTCCTTTATCTGTCTCTATGTCTGATTGACTACCTATCTGTCTGTCTATCTGTTGTCTGTCTGTCTATCTGACACCTGTGTGTCTATTTTTGTCTGTCCATCTGACTATCTGTCTGTCTATCTGCTATCATTTGTGGATCTGTTTTGTCTATGTGATCTTTCCTAATTTCAGTATATATTTATGTGTCTGTCGGTTTACAATCTGTCTCTCTGTTCTTAGTAACTTGTATGTCTAGTATCTGTCTGTCTATTAATCTATCGTCTACTGTCGAGACCTATCTGTCTATCTATCGTACGTCTATCGCACTATTGTTGTCTATCTACATCTGACTGTATAACTGTCTCTTCAACGTCTGTCCACTTGTCTATCTGTCGCTCTCTCTGTCTATCTGTCTATTTGTCTACGTCTATCTTAAAATCAGTCTGTCTATCTATAATGTATATCAGCATGGCGAATGTCAGCTACCGAGATTGTAGGTTGAGACTTTTATATTGGATCTTCACCTTACATAATACATTTAGGCATCGCAGCAAACACTAACCCCTCTAGACCGCTTTGCGGGTACCGATTATTATAAGTTCCACTTCCATCACTTTGGATATATAGGAAAGATCATTCAGTTAAACTGGTGATAACTGTTCACTCCTCATATATTTCAACTAAACTACCCCCACCCACACCCCCCACACACACAGATCACAACTTCTCACTAGAACTTCAGAAACATTCTGAATTTTAGTCACTACTGAGCCGATGATTACAGTAAATTGAAATGAAGATCGGTCAATTTTATTATGTAATCCCGGCCCAATGGTGCAGATGATTAAGCAATTACCAGTGAATTGAATTCCTAATGAAATCGACAATTATGAACAGCCACAGAGGTATCCCATACGAGTATATAACAGTAGTTCACTGTTCTCTGATTATCAACAGATACCAACCAACATCAATTAGCGCCGAATACAATCACTTTAACTTAATAACTATCTCCACATAAACCAACTTACTCTTCTATTTATTTATCTTAAATATAAATGTCTAAGTTACATTTCATTATACAGAACAAGTTATACTTATCTTTTTAAGAAATTCAAATTATACAGAAAATTTTTTCTTAATTAAAATAATAATTAATTTGATTGGATATATCACAGATGATGTTGGCAGGGTACTATTCACAACAAGGGAGCACTGAACAGCTGTTTCGTTCTAGTGTGGAACTCTTCAGCAGTTCGCACCCACGATTCCGCACAAGGGGCTTCAGGTTGACGGGAACGCCTAACCATTTGCACCACTGAGACGGCATCCAATGGTAGAATTCCCACTTCCATCAATTTGCGATATATGTAGCGCGACGATCATCCATTGTCATTGGTGATAACTGTCTCACTCCCAACAAGTCTGAACTCCACCAGTCACGACTTCGCACTAGAGCTTCAGGAACATCCTGGAGTTAGTCACTAATGAGCTCATCATTATAGTTCAATTGGGATGGTTATTTTTGTGGAGATTGGTTATTTGATTTGATTGGATATATCACAGATTGATGTTGGCAGGGTACCATTGACAACAAGAGTTCCACACTAGAACGAAACAGCTGTCCAGTGCTCCCTTGTTGTCAATAGTACCCTGCCAACATCAATCTGTGATATATCCAATCAAATCAAATAACCAATCTCCACAAAAATAACCATCCCAATTGAACTATAATAATTAATTGTTATTCTATTTGAACAATGAATGATTTATTTATGATAATCATAATGAAAAGAAATTTCGAATGATTTTTTTCTTTGCTTTTGAAGTATCATCGAAAATATCAATATTTTAGTTCTGATGTGAATTTGCTTTTGTTTCGATGTTATTTCTTCAAAGTGATAACATTTAGAATGATGAACAATTGAATAATACAACCAATAGGTCTATCAAGGAATGAAGGATGATAACAAGATGCTTAGTACTTGATACAGATTATCAAATAATTAAAATGATATACAGAATCCCAACTAATTTGTTATTTGAATTAAGTTGAGATAGTTTTTTGTGAAGTTTGATATTTTAGTTGATTGAATGTATTACAGATTTATGTTAGCAAGGTACCATTAAAAACCAGGTATCACTGGACAATTGTTTTACCCGAGCGTAGGACTTCTCAGCAGTGAGCACGCTAAATTTGCCCGAGGGGCTTCAGGTTGATGGAGGCCTAATTTCTGTACCACTGGGTCGGTAATCAATAACATAACTTCCAATTCCATGAAATTTATAATTTATCGCAACGATCTCCTACTAACATCAATCTGTGACAAATGTAATCACCATAAAACTTAAAACCATTGTTCACAAAATCATTCAATTTATTACAATAATCAGCTTACTTGCAAGAGAAGGAAACATGGGGCTCCTATACGATACAACGAAGAAGCTAGCTGGGAAATTCAATAAGCCAGAACGGCCAATCAAGAACAAGGCTGACAAATCAATCACTGAAGTGTATGAACAACAGAACAGGTAGGTAGAACACTTCCAAGAACTCTTGAATAGACAACCCCCACTGAACCCACCAGCCATCGAAGCAGCAACCACAGACCTCTCTATAACCACAGACCCACCAACAGTCTAAGAAATCAAGATACCCATCACACAGATCAAGAGTGGTAAGTCAGCAGGACCAGACAACATACCAGCCGAGTGAGGCACTGAAGACTGATATAGAAACAACTTCCAGAATACTCTACATTCTCTTCAGGAAGATTTGGCAGGAAGAACAAGTTCCAACAGACTGGAAAGAATGGTACCTCATCAAGATACCAAAGAAAGGCGATCTCAGCAATTGTGAGAACTACAGAGGCATTACTCTACTTTCAGTACCAGGAAAGATCTTCAACAGAGTGTTATTGAACAGAATAAAGGACCCAGTCGACGGCCAACTCCGAGATTACAGTCCGGATTTCGTAAAGACCGATCGGTACCGATCAAATCGCTACTGTACGTTCATTGTTGAACAATCGATTGAATGGAATTCACCACTTACATCACTTCATCGACTATGAAAGGTATTCGACAGCGTGGATAGGAGAATAGTATTGAGCCTTCTAGCACATTACGGCGTACCCGAGAGTATAGTCAACATCATACGGATTCCTACGACGGAATACATGTAAAACTCATGCATGGAGGTCAGCTTACAGATTCATTCGAAGTGAAGACTGGTGTCAGACAAGGCTGCTTACTCTCAGCTCTTCTTCTTCTCACTGGTCTCGACTGGATCATGAGACTACAACATCTGAAGACACTCTCGGAATACAATAGACCACATCGACGAAACTAGATGACTTGGACTTTGCAGATACCTAGCTCTTCTTTCTCACACACATCATCAAATGCAGAAGAAGACCAACAATATAGCAGCAGCCTCAGCAGCAGTAGGCCTCAACATACACAAAGGGAAAAGCAAGATCCTCCGATACAAAACAACAAACACTAACCCAATTACACTTGACGGAGAAATTCTGGAAGACGTTGAAACCTTTACATATTTGGGCAGCATCATCGACAAACAAAGAGGGTCTGACTCGGATGTGGAGGCACGGATTGGTAAGGCAAGGACAGCATTTCTTTACGTGAAAAACATCTGCAACTCAAACCAACTTTCAGTCAACATTAAAGTCAAAATTTTCAATACAAATTGTGAAGACAGTTCTATTGTATGGAGCTGAAACTTGTATAGAGAACTACGAAAAGTATCCTTCAGAAAATACAAGTATTTATTAACAACTGTCTGCGTAAGATTCTACGGATTCTTTGGCCAGATACCATCAACAACAACCTATTTGGCAGAGAACAAATCGACTTGGAGCCGAGGAAGAAATTAGGAAAAGTCTTTGGAGGTAAATTGGATACACACTGAGGAAACCATCAAACTGTATCACAAGACAAGCACTGAATTGGAATCCTAAAGGCCAAAGAGGCAGAGGAAGACCCAGGAACAGATTGCATCGGGAATTTGAAACAGACGTAAAGAGAATGAAGAGCACTTGGGAAGAACTAGAAAGGAAAGCTCAGGATAGAGTTTGTTGGATAATGCTGGTGGGCGGCCTATGCTCCACTTGGGCTAACAGTCATTGATTGATCGATCGAATCAGCTTGCTAATGATTAATTTTAGGATGTTCCTGTAACTCTATTGAAAAGTCATAACTGATACAGTTCAGATTTGTCAGAAATGAGACAGTTATCATTTATTCTAAATATATTTTAGCCTCACCTTCTATTATAAAGAATATTCATCATTGAAAATGTCTTTATTTTAATAAACATGGAAATGTTTAAAAGAGCCAATTTCCAATAGTTTATCGATTTTGTTATGTACATGTTTTAATCAGATAGTCATAATAATTTTAACTTTCTTTCTATAAACAATAAATTTTTTTTATTATTAGAATTTTTATAAATTTATATTTTTTTGTTTTAGTTTTATATTGTTTCCTTAGTTTTAACAATCATATACTACTTATTTAGTTGATATTCAACATATGACATATTCTTATCTTGTTTAGATGAATATTTTAAACAAAAATTATTTTAACATGTTTATGGGAAGGGAAAATGAAAATGAATAATGATTTTTTCTTCTGTTCAAGAATTAGAAATAAGTTGTTAGTACTCGTCGCAAATTGATATTCATTAGGTATCAGTGAAATTAAGAGAGCAATACAAATCGGCAGTTAGTGAAATTATCTGTGAAAAAGATGGGTCTATGATTTACTCTTAGTCTAGAAGATTAGAATGATGGACGGAACGCTATCAGAAACAGTTCAACTAGCACCCAGCTACTCTTAGCTTACTCACTATCCTCAAGCTACCTGAATGGAAAACTGACACAGGTCCCCCCCAAAACACTAAGTGAGGTTAAAAAGGCTATAGGTAAACTAAAGCATCAGGACCTGGTAGGTTGTTTACCGATATCTTTAAGGTTGGTGGTTCAGTCTTAGGTTGCAGGTTGACTGATATATTAGCCAAAGTTTGGGAACTGATAATCATACCATGTGACTGGTCTCGTTCGCTTATCGTTCCAATTTACATAAAGGGGCAGAAATTCTCTTATGATAACCACAGAGGGATCAGTTTGATTAACATAGTATTTAAAATATTAGCCCCTATAATCATTCGACGTTTATCCAACACTAGAGAACAGAAAAAAACTCGAGGAAACCAGGCTGGTTTCAGATCTGGACGGGATTGCATTGATCAAATATTCATCCTGCGCAGATTCTCGAACAGACATATGAACCAACGTCCGGCTATAGTCCTCGTGATAGTCGCAATACATGGCTGGAGACACTTGACGACATGGCTTAGAATCGGCCACAGTGGAGCAAGTGTATTCACTCTTTAACCTCATCTAGATCTTGAATTCTATTATTATTTTCTGCACACCTTTACTCTTCCTTCTTGTATTCTGTTATTATGTTATCTCTGTAATCTCGTCATGCTAATGTGGTATGGCAACTTGAACCGACGAGCGTATCAGCTCGGTTCTACTTTGCTGCTGATGATGATAATGATGAGGGAAGTCAACTCAAAAGTTTGTGACCGTTATAACGATTTACAATGGATGATTTGCGTTACCGCCATATCGCTATATGTCACAATCGCACTAGTGGTACCGTTAGCTCAAGGGTATAGATAGCTGGCATTCGCGTAACACCTGAAAGTTTTGAGTTGACTTCCCTGCAGCATTATCATCATCAGCAGCAAAGTAGACCGAGCTGATACGCTCGTCGTGTCAAGTGGCATACAACATTAGCATGACGAGATTACAGAGATAACATTAAAACAGAATACAAGAAAGTGTGGTGGTAAGAGTAAGGTGTGCAAAGAATATGAATTCAAGATATAGATGAGGTTAAAGAGGTGATAGGTGTGAATAATGCTCCACTGTGGCCGATTCTAAGCATGGAGTCAAGGTCTACAGCCATGTATTGCGACTATCACGAGGACTATAGCCGGACGTTGGTTCATATGTCGTTCGAGAATCTGCGCAGGAGAATATTGATCAATGACAATCCCGCCAGATCTGAAACCAGCATGGTTTCTCGAGTTTTCTGTCTCTAGTGTGGATAAACGTGAATGATTATAGGGGCTTAAGATTTTAAATACTTGTTATCAAACTGCTCCCTCTGTGGTTATCATAAGAGAAATTTCTGCCCCTGTATGTAGTAATTGGAACGATTTTAAGCGAACGGACCAAGTCACACTGGTATGATTAGCCGTTCCCAAACTGGCTATATATCAGTCAACCTGCAACCTAAAGACCTGAACCACCAACTTAAAAGATTCGGTAAACAAACCTACAGGGTCATGATGCTTTAGGTTACCATAGCCTTTTTAAAACCTCATTAGGTTTTGGGTGGGGACCTGTGTCAGTTTTCCATTCAGGTAGCTAGGTAGTGAGTAAGCTAAGAGTATGATGGGTGCTAGGTTGAACGGTTGCTGATAGCGTTCCGCCATAATTTAATCTCTAGACTAAGAGGTAAAGCATAGACCCATTCTTTTTCACGAAATCTAACTAAATGCCGATTTTATTGCTCCTAATTACTGATACCTAATGAATATCCAATTTGCGACGAGTACTAACAAACTTATTTAATTCTGAACAGAAGAAAGAAAAAAATCAGTATCATTTCATTGTACTCGTTCCCATAAAACATGTTAAAATAATTTTTGTGTAAAATATCATCTAAACAAAGATAAGGAATATTCATATGTTGAATATCAACTAAATAAGTGTATAGGATTGTTAAAAACTAAGGAAACAATATAAAACTAAAACAAAAAAAAATAGAAATTTATAAAAATTCTAATAATAAAAAAAAATTTATTGTTCTATTATAAAAGAAAGTTAAAAATATTCTGGACTATCTGATTAAAAAACCTGTAATAACAAAATCGATAAACTATTGAAAATGGCTCTTTAAAAATTTCAGTTTATTAAAATAAAGGACATTTCAATGATGAATATTCTTTATAATAGAGGTGAGGCTAAACATATATTTAGAATAAATGATAACTGTCTCCTGTTCTGACCAAATCTGAACTGTATATCAGTTAAGACTTTTCAATAGGAGTACAGGAACATCCTAAAATTATCATTAGCAAGCTGATTACGATCGATCAATCATGGATGTTAGACAAAGTGGAGCTCGGCCGCCCACCAGAATTATCCAACAAACTCTATCCTGAGCTTCTTTCTAGTCTCCCCAAGTGATCTCATTTCTCTTTAAGTCTGTTTATTTTATTTCAAATTCCCGATGCAAAGACTGTTCCTGGGTCTTCACTCTGCCTATTCTGGCTTAGGTTACAATTCAGTGCTTGTCGTGTTGATAAAGTTGATGGTTTCCTCAGTGTGTATCCAATTACTCCAAAGACTTTCCTAATTTCTCCTCGGTCAGGCGATTTGTTCTCTGCCAAAAAATCGGTTGTTGTTGATGGTATCGGCCAAAGAATACGTAGAAATCTTACGCAGGACAGTTGTTAATAACTACTTGGATTTCTGAAGGTACTTTTCGTAGTTCTCTATAAAACGTTTCCGCTCCATCCAATGAACTGTATCACAATTTGTATTGAAAAATTTGGGACTTTAAGTTGACGGAAAGTTGGTTTGAGTGCCGATGTTTTTCACGTAAAGAAAGGCTGTCCTTGCCTTACCAATACGGGCCTCCAATCCGGGTCGAACCTCTTTGTGTCGATGATGCTGCACAAATATGTAAAGGTTCAACGTCTTCCAGATTTCTCAGTTCAAGTGTAATTGGGTTAGTGTTTGTTGGTTTCGTACGGAGGATCTTGCTTTTCCTTTGTGTATGGTTGAGGCATACTGCTGCTGAGGATGCTGCTATATTGTGGTTTCTTCTGCATTGATGATGTGTGTGAGAAAGAAGAGCCTAGGTCATCTGCAAAGTCCAAGTCATCGTTTCGTCGATGGGTCTATGTATTCCTAGAGGTGTCTTCAGATGTTGTAGTCTTCCTGTCCAGTCGAGGCCAGTGGGAAGAAGAAGAGCGAGAGTAAGCAGCCTTGTCTGAAACCATCTTCATTCGAATGAATCTGTAACTGACCTCCATGCAATGATGTTACAATGTATTCCCTCCCAGTTCGTAGGAAATTCCGTTGAGGTTGAATTACTCTCGGGTACGCCGTAAGTCGTAGAGAGGCTCAATAACTTCTCCTATCCACGCTGGGTCGAATACCTTTCATAGGCGCTTGAAGTGATGTAAAAGTGGTGAATTCCATTCAATCGATTGTTCAACAATGAACCGTACCAGTAGCGATTTTTGATCGGTACACGATCGGTCTTACGAATCCGGCCCTGGTAATCTCGGAGTTGGCCGTCGGACTGGGGTCCTTTATTTGTTCAATAACACTATGTTGAAGATTTTTGGTACTGAAAGTAGAGTAATGACTCTGGTAGTTCTCACAATTGATGAGATCGCCTTTCTTTGGGATCTTGATGAGGTACCATTCGTTACAGTCTGTTGGAATTGTTCTCCTGCCAAAATCTTCCTGAAGGAGAATGTAGAGGTATTGGAAGTTGTTTCTAGTATCAGTATGCAGGCTCACTCGGCTGGTATATGTTGTCTGGTCCTGCTGACTTACCACTCTGATCTGTGTGATGGTATCTTGATGTCTTAGATGTTGTGGGTTGTGTGTTATAGAGAGGTCTGTGGTTTGCTGCTTCGAGGCGGTGGAGTTCAGTGGGGGTTGTCTATTCAAGAGTTCTTGGAAAGTGTTCTACTACCGTTTGTTGTTAATACACCAGTGATGATTTGTCCAGCCTTGTTCTTGATGGCCGTTTCTGAGCTTATGAATTTCCAGGGCTAGCTTCTTTCGTTGTATCGTATCGGAGCCCCATGTTTCCCTTCTCTTGCAAGTAAGCTGATTATTGTAATAAATTGAAATGATTTGTGAACAAGGTTTTTTAGTTTTCGGTGATTACATTTGTCACAGATGAGGGTAGTAGTGAGACGTTGCGCGATAAAATTATAAAATTTCTGGAATTGGAAGTTATGTTATTGATTACCGACCCAGTGGTGGTACAGAAAATAGGCCTCCATCAACCTGAAGCCCTCGGGCGAAATTAGCGTGGCTCACGGATGAGAGTCCTATACGCTAGGCTTAAAACAATTGTCCAGTGATACCTGGTTTTTATGGTACCTTGCAACATACAATTGTAACTAAATTCAATCAACTAAATATCAAAACTTCACAAAAAAACTATCTCAACTTCATTCCAATAAAAATTATTGGGATTCTGTATATCATTTTGAATTATTTATAATCTGTATCAAGTACTAAGCATATGTTGATCATACTTCCTTCCTTGATAGACCTCTTGGTTTGTATTAGTCATTGTTCATCATTCTAAAATGTATCACCTTTGAAGAAATACCATCGAAACAAAAGCAAATTCCACATCAGAAACTAAATATTGATAATTTTCGATGATTACTGAAAAGCAAAGACAAAAATCATTCGAAATTTCTTGTCATTATGATATCATCATAAATATTCATTGTTCAACTAGAAAACAATTATTATTATAAGTTCAATTGGGATGGTTTTTTTGTGGAGATTGGTATTTGATTGATTGGATATCTCACAGCTTGATCGTTGGCAGGGGTACTATTGACAACCAAGGAGCACTGGACAGCTGTCGTTCTAGTGTGAACTGTTGTTGTCCAATGGTACCCTGCCAAACATCAATCTGTGCTATATCCAAGCAAATCAAATAAACCAATCTCCACAAAAAAACCATCCCAATGGAAATATAAGGATGAGCTATTAGTGACTAACTCCAGGATGTCCTGAAGCCTAGTGCGAAAGTCGTGGGACGGGGGAGTTCAGACTTGTGGGAGTGAGACAGTTATACCAAATGACAATGGATGATCGTCGCGCTACAATATCGCAAATTGATGAAGTGGGAATTCTACATTGGATGCGTCTCAGTGGTGCAATGGTTAGCGTCCGTAAAACCTGAAGGCCCCTTGTGCCGGAATCGTGGGTGCGACAAGTGAAGAGTTCCACCTAGAAAACGAAACAGCTGTTCAGTGCTCCCTTGTGTGAATAGCTACCCTGCCAACATCAATCTGTGATATATTCCAATCAAATTAATATTATTTTATAAGAAAAATTTTCTGTATAATTTGAATTTCTAAAAGTAAGTATTAAACTGTTCTGTATAAATGAATGTAAATTAGAAATTTATATTTAAGATAACTAAATAGAGGTAAGTGGCTTTATGTGGACGATAGTTATTAAGTTAAAGGGATTGGATTCGCGCTAATTGAGGTTGGTTGGTATCTGTTGATATCAGAACAGTGAACTACTGGATATACTGGTTAGGGGATACCTCTGTGGCTGTTCTAATTGTCGATTTCATTAGGAATTCAATTCACGGTAATTGTGAATTCATTTGCACCAATTGGCGGGATACATAATTTAAATTGGACCGATCTCATTTCAATGTACGGTAATCAATCGGATCAGTAGGGACAAATTTCAGAAGGTTTCTGAAGTTTAGTGGAAGTTGTGATCTTGTGTGTGGGGTGTGGGGTGGGGGTAGGTTTAGTGGAAATATATGAGAACGTGACAGTTATCACCAGTGTAATGAATGATCTTTTCCTATATATCCAAAAGTTGATGGAAGTGGAACTTATAATAATCGGTACCGCAAGCGGTCTAGAGGGTTAGTGTGTGCTGCGAGGCCTAAAATGTCTTATGTAAGGTGCAGATCCAATATACAAAGTGATCAAACCTACAATCTAGCACCAGTCCAATATCCGTATTTTTCAAGGGTAGCCACACTAACATCAATCTGCGGCGAATATAAAAACTACGAAACAACAACACAACCAAGTG
>JALJAT010000682.1:0-10962 GCA_034768735.1 Schistosoma mekongi | reverse complement strand
AGATTGAGCAGGCGGGCACGAGATACATGGAATGGTTCTTTGAAATTCGATCGATGATTACTGTGTAGTTGGCAATTCGACAAATGTCGAATGTCATTGTCGAGAATCGGAATCTCAATTCAACCATCAAATGGTAGGAAACGAAGAAGCTTTTCAAGAGAGATCATGGAAAATTGTCTTTTACAATCGATCGATGTTTCTCTGTTAGTGGTCAATTCGCCAACATGTCGACAGTCATGCTAGAGGACTCGAATCTCAATCAAACGCATTAAAAATGGTGAGAATCGAAGAAGCTTTCAAGCGATATCATGGAAAATTGTCTTACCAACCGAATCGAGATTTGGTAGTTGGCATTCGCCAAATGTCGACATGTCAGCTAGAGCTTAGATCCCAATTTACGCATAAAAATGGTGAGCAGCGAGAAGCTTTTCAGATATATCATGGAAATGTCTTTAAAATTCGATCGATGATTCTCGTTGTAGTGGGCTAATAATAACCCATCAAATCTGGCATCCTACATACTAACAGCTACACGCACCAAAAAGTATCTCATATAAACACATAAAGTCTAACTTCAAAGGATATACTATCTCACACTTCTAACAATCAATTTAACCAATAATCATACCAAAAACTAGGCATCATACACATAAAAAACAAAACAAACTGACTCATAATCTTACACAAATAATAACTATTTCACCCAAAACCACACACCAAAAATCTATAATCTAAAAAAAAAAAACAAAAAAAAAAAAAAAAAAAAAACCAACAAAAAAGAAATATAACTAAATCTCAAATGAGATATACCAGATTTAGCAACATCATTCTACATAAACAACATATATAAACACCACCAAAAGAAACTAAAATACATAATAAAAAATATCACCGACACCTGTAGATAAAATATAACCACCCCCAAACACTTAATGATCAATAAACTATCAAAAATACACGAGACAATGATCTACTACAAAAAGTCAATCCATACAAACAAATAAAATAACGTAACAAAATAATACTCGTTAACAACCACTTATCAAAAAATATATCACTTCTTGTAACGTCTTGGTACATTAGCAACCTTATCAGCAAAAACACTACTTGTCTACAATCTCTGTGACATGGGGGCATATATCGTATGACCGGCACCACACAACTCAGTCAAGATCCAACAAAAAACACAATATCGATCAAAGTCTTTTACAATTCTATTAATGCGACCGGGAATAGCATCAATTTGTATTACCTAAAGCAGGAATAGAAAATGAATGTAGTACATCTTTAGATGTAAACTAAAAGAATATAGACTCCTCTCCTAATCGTAAATGGCTGTTACCCTTTAATTTAAATCTGTAATAAAGAATCATATATTAAACCATTAGATATCATAAGTCAATATCATGAGACCTACTATCTTCACAGGCTCTTTAAACCCTAAACCTTTTCTACAAACCAAATAAGTTATATTTAAAAAACACAATACCATACAGTAATGGTGGTATAAGAGTACATATAAACCTCAAAAAAGGACTCTCTCTAGGCAACCACCATTTCATTTACGAGATAACATATATTTGATAACACCTTACTATCATACACCCTAATGGACATATTAAACAACATAAAAACACACATATGAACTAAATTATAATAAACTAAAACTTTATAAATTCCTTGATTCATGTTATAAATCTAGCACCTGATTCTCAAGCCACTACCATGTTACGCTTAACTCAATTAACATCGAGATTGGCGGGCGATGGGTACCCAAACTTATTTCAACCTCGAAGTGACCTACTATACACTCCTACTGCCGAGTACCAAACAAAAATACTATAATATTTTAAACTTTTAATTGTAAGCACATCACCTATACCATTAAGGCAGCATAAGACCTGCCTTCAATTATTAATATTTACCCACTTATTATCTCTAAGCGGAATTATACAAAGGATATACACTAACTTAGGTATAGTAAAATAGTAAGAGGATCATCTTTTAATAGCCACCTTCCCCGGAGAATTTAGTTTGCTTGCCCAAAACCATTGCAGTTTCTAACCGTGGACAAAAATTTCTTCAACCTAATAAAGGGGTATCTCACCTATTTTTAAACGGGAGCGTTATATATTAGTGAAAGAATTTCAATTGAAACCTATTTACTAACCAAGTTATCTTATAAAATTAAATAAAAGTTTTAACCAAAAAGAAATAGAAGAATTACAGTATAAACCGCGGCTGCTGGCACTGTGCTTCCGCCCCCTTCTGCACTGTAACAAACCATCACTAAATTCTTTATAAAAGACAGATCTCACTACTACAATCATCTCAATTGCTATATTTGAGAAAAGAAGCACAATATAACTAACGTATATAGCTCATAAGTCTATTTCTATATTCACCAGGTAAAATTGTAAAAAATACGAGTAATAATCATATTTATATACTTTTGCCAGAGGACACAGGTAATAAACGTATTCAACCCACATATTAAAAACTTACACTATAAATATGCCGTGCGTACTAACTAAAATACAATAGATTAAGAACGACCTGGCGTTCACGGTCTTAACTCACTCATAAAAGATTCAATGGTCGAACAGACCACCTTTCATAGCTTCTACTCCATTGAGGTATCTCTAAGCAACATCGAGGTGTAAACAGCGATCAATAGGCCTCTCACAACTCTTACTCAGTATCCACAAGGTACCTGAACCTTTCTTTCTGTATAGGATCTAAAAATAAATGAAAAATATACATTTACCAAAACAAAAAGCAATCTATAATCCAAGATCTTGGGGTCTTTCAGTCTTTATATTATCCAGCGAGTTCCTCACACTAAACCAATTCAGAATCGTACATATTAAGCACCCTAGTTCATAAACCATTCCAAAGCCACTTAATTAAGAAGCGATATATTATGTACCTTAGCACAGAAAATCTGCGACCCATATTATTCCAACAGGTGGGCAGGACAGACTATTTAAAACTAACAAATAGCAATGTTTTGGATAAACAGTTGAACCAGGACTAAGAATAAAAACAAAATATTAGACAAAACTAAAACTACTATTCTTCTATTCTGATACAACCAATTATCAATACAGCCAATAACCATAAGAACCGATATCAAAAAATATGCCAAGTAAATAACTAATTAACCTAGGACAATAGTAATCTCAAGGACACACATACTAAAAGAAATACGATTCTCTCTACCTAAAATAAACACAATCAATTCTATTTATAGATTTCATTAGCCATTATAAACCAGCTATTAGACGATACGGAATTATTTATCACACTCCTCAATGATTTCTACGAATATTTACACAATAACTGATAACTAACCCAAATTATAAGAATCAAATGAAAATCATACGCCATTTCGGGCATTAGAAATAATCTATACTCCTCAAAGCATCATGATCAAAAGGTATTATATAATGCCATAAAAGCGTATAACAGACTCTAATATTCTAATGGCAAATAAGATACATACTAATCAAGCTTTACAAAAAGCCTCATTTTACTCTAAACTATATTATCTAAACACAAATCATTATAGCAATCCATAAAACATAATAATTACTCTTCCCCAAGTTCAATACTTACCTTAAACATAAAAACCCAATATGCTCGGAACGGAATAGTAAAACTGTAACAACAAAACTACCAGGGACCTCATAATCCTAAAATACGATTTAAACACCCTTAACGATTCTCAGATTATAAACATAAAAACCATTGATCTAGTAACGAAAAATACCCCCATTGTCCTAAAAACTTAACCACTAAACTCCGGATCATAACATCTTACTAGACGAGGCAAACCATGCATACCTAAATAATGCATAGGAAAAAAACATAAATTAAAACAAACCATCGATAACAATCAATGACCCTGTAATAAATACTTTTTAACGAACAACCAATTATAAAAGTCATCACCATAAAACATTATAATTAAACGCCTATATGAACCTAAACATAAAACACTAATGAAAAGGAGGCCCAACAAATCAAGTATCATGAATAACGTATCAAGACGAAGCAGATTAAAACTATACCAGTAACTCCACCCACGTAAAAGAAAAATATAAAACCAACAATCATTCAAACTACAGGATCAATAACCCGTAACCCACAACACTTCAACAGAATATCAAGAAACAACCTCAACCAAGAGGATACATATAGCATAGTAACAGAACTAAAAAAAATTGCAGTCTTCACATCCCTACCAAACCAGAAACATATGAGGAGCTCAAAATACTCTACCCAAACACCACTATAGAACCATAGCACACACTAAACCATAATAACCAAACAAAGAATTATTTTTCTCAAAGTCTACAAAGTACTCACTATGCCAAAACCAGGCAAAATTAAAACATAAACCTCAGGATGACCAAAAAATCAAAATAAGGTGACATAACACAGGAATCAACACCACCGGCGGCTCAAAAAAAGCAGTACCAAATTACGATCAAACAATAACATAGTATCCCAGCAAAAGAACAGGAAATGATATTAACCAAACGTTATAGAAGTAAAAAGATAAGATCAACGTATAAGAAGAACAGAATTTAAAAGTATCATTATTGTAGTTATAAATTTCACAGAACCTATCAAACTATAAATACCAGCAAGATGTAAAGAAAAAACATTAAATAATCTACACCTACCACCAGACGTACGTTGAGGAAGACAACGGAGGATAAAAAGTTCAACCAACACCGGAACCATAATATAAACTAACGCCATATAAAAAATAGAAGGAACCATTACTCAAACACTAAAAGAATTTAAACGAGGCAAAGCTAAATCATCTAAACACAAAAAAAAAAAAGGAAAGAGAAAAGAATACAAAACCAACCTATTATAAAGGCCATTAAAAAAAAAAAATCATAGCTATACCATGATTAGTTATTAAATAATTAGAATCTCACAAGGAATTAATTTTATAATACGGATCACAAAATTTTAAACGTATTAACATCCTAAAGAAAAAACCTAGTACAATCCACCCCATATACCATAATCATATAAATTATCCTATTCGCTTATGATCTAAAGAAACAAACCAAATAACAAATCCTTATTATCTCTAAACCTTAATTGATCTCTAACCACCAACGAAAACGCACAGTAATAAATTAAACTATACAAATCTTTAAATAAACTCAATATAAATTTTTACGGCAACTCATATCAAAGAAAGTAGTAGAATAAAAATAATACAAATTATTCGTAGCATGGCGATAATATCTTTTACGCCAACATAACATAAATCATAGCGACCAGAGCTCTAAAGATCATTTCTGTGTGTAAAACAAACATTTTAAATTAAAATATCACGCTAACAACATAATCATATTTAACAACCTAATTACAATCAACTAAAGATCTTACAATGAACCACCTTATGTTTGAAAAACAAACAGTAAATTACCTATTTAGCTAAAATTGTAACCTACAAATACTAGTCATACCATTTTATATACCATAATAAACCTCCCATATACATACACTAACTAACAATATAAACACCAAATAAAATAATAAAAACTTTTAAAAACAAAACACCATCAAAAGCAACGTCACAACAAAGACACCTCTAAATCAAATATAACAAAAAAAACTAAAAGTTTCAAATAGAAAGAAAAAACTAAAAATTTCTCATGAAACCTGAGACTAAACCACACTCAAAAGAACGAATCAACTATCTAAACCAACTCTCATCTCACCTTTAAACCCCAGAACATATAATTATTAAAAACAAACACAACCAACCTCAAAAAAAAAAAACAAAAAAAAAAAAAAAAAAAAAAAACAAATACATATTCTACGAAGTTCATGTATCCAAATCACAAGATAAGAGGTCTATACTTTAGTATTGAAGATATCCGCAGAACAAAGCAACATAATAATATGATCAATACCGAGGAAAAATATTTTTCTTACATTTACTATATCGGAGTAACCTGCTTAGCAGCCCTCTCGGACTATAAAAAAATAAATCACTAACCAATAAACTCAGATAGTTTGATTAAATCAAATCCTTAAACACCCAAAATTTATATTCTTTAATAAATACTATCTGAAATATAAACATACTAATATATCGTCTACGGAGCACCAGGACCACCGCAAGGTAACAGCCTCACAAGCTTTTATTAATCCACCTTAAACATTCACTTCAACTTCCATAATTTTAACTTAAATAATTAATCCCAACACACACTACATATATAAAGAAACTACTAAACCATACTTTCAAACTAAAACTACTAAAATCATAACGAACACGTGGAAAAGTACCACGCGCTCAAATAAATAAAAATAAGGAAATAAACTCAATCTAATAACTTCCTCAAAAATTACAGACGTTAAACACCTAACATGATAAATTCATTACACTCTCACAAGCATAAATTTGTCAGAAAAGGAATACCGCTGGACTCTGTGTAAACCACTAACCAAACTCACGTTGCAGAGCTACACCAGAATTCAAATGGAACCGAGTACTCTCTTAAAAATTTGAAACACAACTCAACATATAATTTAACGGAGTTATAAATGACATCAAACAAATATTCATTTTTCCATAATCACCAAGCAACATACCAAAAATTAACAACACACACATAAAAATCATTCATATCTTACCCTAGAAAACGCAATACGAACAGCACTCAAAATCTATACTTTTTTCAAGAAGCCCAACCTAACATCAACAATCCATAACTTATAAAAGTAAAAAACTATTAAAATATAAAGCATCATAAACTTATATAAACATTACTAAACTAAAACGATAAAATAGATTACCCCTACAAGAACAAAAAAAATGAACATAACAACCTAATACAACCAAATCAATAGAAACTACCTATGCCATTATCTTAACTAACAACTAACTTCAATAACACAGCAACATTTGTAATAAACAGCCAATCCAGACCTTTTTGGGACCCTTACGCAACTGTATATCTAAGAACCTTACGCTCACATAAAATCAAAAATGCTACTAATAAAAGAACCAATAATAACCTTCTAAACCAACAGTAAACGCCCATATAAACTCGTCATCCCAACGTATTATTATATAAACGAGATCTAAACTTGACAAGTTTCAATTCTACTACTTAAAGTAAACACGATAAATTATAATACCACTGCAAAACTCTAACAATAGAAATTCATATTTCACCAACTATTTGCAGAATAGACTTCTCTTAATTAAAATATATTGTTAAAAAAAATTAAAACAACCATTACAATATTCAAAACTCTTAGGAACAATGGACCTAACTATTTCAATAAATAAAATAAAACTGCTCTAAAAACTATACAATACCCATAACAATAAAAAACACTAAACGCACAATTAACAACTACCTAAAAGTAAATTTATAATAAAGAGCAACCTTGAAAGGAATAGCTAATAACCAAATATAGATCCAAAAACCTACCACTAGAACTTCCTAAAATAAATAACGCCCGACCTTCAAATAAAATAACCCACAAATACCACATTAACAATCTAAAAAAGACGAAACAATACTTAAACAAAACATAATTACTAGAGCGAACATCAGGTGACATCATAATATACCCAAGTACCATTATAAACCCAAATTTAATAACAACAAAAAAACAATCCAATACCAGTTAATCAACTACATTCTATCTTATACTTTTTAAAAAATAACACACGTATAACATTGATTACTAAATACTAGACACACACCAACAAACTATTCAACTTCTTTCTCCCTTAAAAACCTGATAAACCCAAAAATAAAGGAAAAACACCAAACTTTAAACAAAAAAAAAACCAAAAAAAAAAAAAAAAAAAATCAGGAATATAATACCAACCAAATTAAAGAAGATGATACTCCCACAAGCCAAAAGAAGATAACAAAATATCAAGTTTAATTAACCATCAACATTATTATTTTTATAAAACATGGTATCACTGAAGACCGCATAATTCTAATTATAACCAAAACGTCATCAAATCTCCAGAACTAATAAAAGAACTCTTAAAAACATCAAAACAAATATCGATAAAACCGAATAAAACATTTTACCCTTTAAATAACATAACAATTATAACTTTAATGATCAACAGAAAACTTAAGTAGTTCTTGAACAATAAATAAAATGCATTAAGCAACAAAAATGGTAATAAACCAAAAAGAATACTAAAAGCAAAGAAATATAATCATAATCAAAAGACATCTTATCTTCCTAAACCTTTCAATATACCCGCACAATATTAACAAATGGACGAATTAATAAAACACTAGACTTAAATATATCTACTACCCCATTATACACACCAACGGTGATAATAATATTGTGACTACCAATTGGTATAAAACCAGATATAAATAATCTAAATGTAGTAAACATCGTCTAAAAATAAACAAAGATACAACAGCACCTCTTAACAATTATTATTAACCTAAAACTAAACATATGATAAATATATGGACAACGACTAAGCAAACAAAACAATTAAAATAAATAAAGATAAACTATATCACTTTTCAAATCTTAAAACCTTTAACCACTTAGATAATCGAACCAAAAATCTAGTAACCCATAAACCAGATAACATAAAGGATATGTGGTAACTTTTACACAATATATAACAGAATCATATAGTTTCTTAACGTAAATCCACCTCTTAAAAAACATATCTTCAGACTTCAAACTGAACTTGACCACTTAAGCTAAAATGGAAATATATCCACACTAATAAATTAATCACCAATATCTCGAACTCTTAACTAAATATAAACTAGAGAAACTTGGCATATAACACCCTCTTGACCAAAACAAGAATATGCAATAACTTACACCTAGATTCAACACTGATAATCAATATTCAACTTTTACTATTACAAAATTGCATCACACTAAATAGAAATAAATTCAACAAACTTAAATAAATATACAAGCCAATAATTATCTTAAACACCATTATATTCATATAACTCATATACCTGGAGAAAACATATAATAAACCATAAACAATAAAAACTATAATATCCCACTACCTATAAAATGCTAACTAAAATTAAAACATATAATCCCCTAATAGTAACATATTGTATAAAACTAACCACAACTCACCAAAATCTGTAAAGTTTGTGGAAAACCACCCACATTTAAAAGATAAATCCAGCAACACATGCTTATAAGCCACCCACCGATTATCGTAAACTAAAATACTCATTACAGCGAACCAGATATGTCCTAACCAAATCATATAATCATAAATGATAAACAAACCGCCAACCTGACCTAAACAATAACCAAATGCATATATATCTCCACAATATGCAGAAAACTTTAACATATACACATTCCATTAACATTATGAATAAACTCAAATAAGCTATCAACGCTTGCATCACACGCCAACATAGCCGACAATTAAATAAACTACTCTATAACCCAATAAAAATATAGAATAACCATATAAATAATCAACTAATACACACCCACATAATCGTACTAATCCAACCAAACCTAACTTCATATATGAACCTCTCAATATAATACTTACAGGACTACTAGCCTCAGCATGAACTAATGGCAATCATCCGTGAAACGGAAAACAGGCATCTTAGTAAAAATATTAACTTATCAAAAAAAATACAGCTACATACTACAGAAAATGCATTACCTCACATAATAACTTTAAATCTACCTTTACTTAAACCTACAAAACATATCCCCACTAATAAAGGAACACTCCCTAATATGTATATCCACCAAAATATCAGCTAGAAACCATAACGTTCCGGATAAGGACTATTCACAATCAATAAATATAAAGCTCTAATAATTGAAAGCTCGTAAAAAAACCAAAATACTACAGTCATTTAATAACCACATAGTAACCAGAGATCTAGCAATTCTTATATACAAAAACTACACTCTTAACTTCAACTAATCACAAAACAAGACATATATTAAGTTAATTTTAACATCAAACATGACAATTTATCCAATATCACCCAACCACCACATAAATATTCTTTACACCAAGAATCATATGAAACAATTAGAATATCATATTCAAACATAAAAAATTATAAATATAAAATGTAACAATAAATCCAGTTAAAAAAACCAATAGAACGCAAAGAACCCTGACATATTTTCGTACCAACAACTATCACCTTACTGAAACTTCTAAAACCAAATAAGCCCGCTCGAATGAATACTATATGACAATCATTAATTTTCATTAATAAACAAACTAACAACAATAGAATTTTTATACTCTCTAAAACTATTAATATTAACAAATTGATGAACCACATTCAATAACTTATAATACTAAACACCTCCACTAATAACATACAATTACAGCTATCTTTACTAACCAATTTATATAAAATTCACAATCATATTTTATATAGATCTACATCTAATTAATAAACGACTATCTATCTAAGCGTATAATCCAAAAAAACTTATAACTAATAAAATACTCCAACATCATTATCACAAACCTTACTAACTCTATATAAGGATAACTCAGCATGACACCACCCAAATATCTTAAAGCAACAAATAAACTAACTACCATCAAAAACAAACACCTTACGACTACAAACATAAATAGATCTAAATTCCTTCTTGTAAACCACAAAACCAACCAAAAACAATATACTAAGACCAGCCCACCAACCTTAGAATTTAATAACGAAGCCTTGCATAAAAATAAATAAAAAATATCACTCGGGCTTTACTACTATCCGGAGTAACTATGTGATTGCTACAAGAAAAGCTGCCACATCCAATATCATTTTAGGATCAACTAAAACTAAAAATTACTAAAAACTATTATACCATAAAAGCAAACAAATCCTAATCGTATATATCTAAAAAGACACAACAATCACTATCACTATACCTTTTATAAAAACC
>JALJAT010000681.1:0-10968 GCA_034768735.1 Schistosoma mekongi | reverse complement strand
ATCATCAAATAACAATGAGAAGACTGCAAGGGATATTTGAAGACATATCTGATTATAGAATCGTCACTGTCTGTCTATGTTTCATCAGGCGATACAGGCCTAATTGATTGACTGACTGGAGTGTCGTACCGTGTCACTTTTTGCTATCACTAATTGATGTGAGAATGCGACAACTATTGTCACGCGTAAGCACTGGACCGCTGTTTCGTCCTAAGTATGGAACTCCTTCAGCAGTGCACCTCCAGACCCAATAGGGTATCGGACCCGGACCTTCTGGGTCCGCGGCGAACGTTTTACCACCGACCATGAGTCGGCTCATACGGTTTTATAGTTCCAATTCAGCCTTTTTGTGATACTTTGCGCGACCTTCTCTGATTTATATCATTTCGTGATATCCAAATTTGACAGGTAACATCTCTACAAACCCCCTAATGTAGTAACGTGTGTTTTTTAAACTTTCTATGCAGTTAGTTTTATGATTTTATTAAGGATACATCCACTGTAATTCGGAATCTGATCTGTGTGGTTTATTACGCAGTACATTTGAATCTTTGGTATCAATTCTCATTACGACTACTACTACAGATAATAATAATAATAGTTGTTCTTATTATTAGGCGTCTTTTCCAAAATGTCCTATCGCTAGTAGAAGTTTATTTTCTATGGAATTTATCCTCCTTCTCCCCCCCCCATACAAATTTAAATATGTCAGAAACGATAGTATTGATAAGATACATCTCGAACATACTACAGATGCGGATCTCTCGTTACTAAGCACCCTTCCCCCGAAGAATTTAGTTTTTGTGCCAAACCCTTCAGTTTCTAACCGTGGACAAAAATTTCTTCAACTATAAAGGGGTATCTAACCCTATTTTTAAATGAGAGCTTTATATCTTATTGAAATAATTTCCAATTGAAACCTAGTTTACTAACAAATTTGATCTAAAAGTCAATAAAAGTTGTAAACCAAAAAAGAACTAGAAGAATGACAGTATAAAAACCGCGGATGCTGGCACTGGCTTTCCGACCCTTCTAGACACTTTAACAAACCGCACGAAATTTCTTTATAAAAAGGCCAGATCTCATACTACAATCATCTCAAATTATATATTTGAGAAAAGCACAAATATAACCTAAGTATATAGCATCATTAGTCTATTTCTATTCCAACCAGGGTTAAAATTGTAAAACATACGAGTACATTAATCATACTTTATATACTTTTGCAGAGTTACACATATAAAAGTATTCCAACCACCAATATAAACAAACCTACACTATAATAGTCCTTTGTACTAATAAAATCACATATAGAAAGAACCGAACCGGCTTTCACCGGTATTAACTCAACTCATAAAAAGATTTCAATGGTCGAACAGACCACCTTTCATAGCCTTCTACTCCATGAAGGATCTCTAAGCCAACAGCGAGGGGTAGTAACAAGTCGACAATATGGCCCTCAAACTCTTTACTCGTTATCCCCAAGGTAACTTTACCTTTATTCTGTATAAGGATCTAAAAATAAATGAAAAATATACATTTACCCCAAACAAAATCAATCTAGAATCCAAGATCTTGGGGTCTTTCCGTATTATGTATCAACAGTGCGTCTCACACTAAAACCAATTTCAGACATAGTCTCATTTAAGCACCCTATTTCATTAAACCAGTCACAAGCCACCTAATAAGAAGCGATATAATTTATGCTAACTTAGCACAGAAATCTGCGACATTTAATTTCCAACAGTGGGCAGGCCATTACTTATTTAAACCGAACAATAGCAATGTTTTGATAAAAAAGTGAACAGGACTAAAGAAATAAAAACACCTATAGAACCAAACAAAACCTACTATTCTTCATTCTTAGACAACCAATTATCAAATCGCCAATAACCATAGAACCTATATCAAAAAATATGTCCAGTAAATAACTACTTAACCTAGGCCAATCTTAATCAAGAACACAACTAAAATACATACTATCTCTATACATAAAATAAACACAATCAATTCCTATTTATGATTCATTAAGCCATAAACCAATAGTAGACTATACGACTTATTTATCACACCTCGATGATTTCTACTAATATTTTTACACAATAACTGATAAATAACCCAAATTATTAAGAATCAATGAAAATCTAAGCCTTTCGGGCATTAGAAAGAATTCTATACTCCTCAAGAATCATGATGCAAAGGTACTTTATATAAGGCCCTACATATTATAACAGACTCTAATCGGCTTAATGAACTAATACATCACTCTATCAATGCTTTACAAAGCATCAACTTTACTCTTAACGATCTTATCTAAAATACCCCAACTCATTATAGCAATCCATAAAACTAATAATGATTATTCCCCCAAGTTCAATACTTACCATACCATATACCCAATATGTTCGACTGTAATATTACCAACTTTAACCTATACCACTACCAGGACCTCATAATCCTAAATCTACGATTAAACACCCTTAACGATTCTCAATGTAAACATAAAAACCCTTGATCTAGTACGCGACAATACCACCATTGTACTAAAACTTTTAACCACATAAAACTCATGAATCATAACATCTTACTCACAGGCACAACCATGCCATACCTAAATCTTCAATAGGAAAAAACCCCATAAATTTAAAAACCAACTCGATAACAATCCATGCCCTTACTACATAACTTTTTTAACGAACACCAATTATAAAGGTCAATCACCATAAATCATTATAATTACACTCATATGAACCTACGAAAACATATGAAAATGACCACAACAAATCAAGTATCATGAAATAACCTATCCAACGACGAAGCAGTAAAACTATACAGTAACTCCACCCCCGTAATAAAAATATAAAACCAACAATGCATCAAACTACCGGATCAATAACCCGTAACCACAACCAATCAACATATATAATCAAGAAGAAAACACCTTACTACCAGTAGTTATACCTATTTATCATAGTAACAGAACTAAAAAAAATTGCAAGCTCACATCCATACCAACCCTCAAAACATATGATGAGCTCAAACTACTCTACCCCAAAAAACACTATTAGAACCCATAGCACACACTAAACCATAATAACCAAAAAAAAGAATTATTTTACTCAAAGTCATACATATATGACTCACTATTCCAAAACAGGCAAAATGAAAAATAAACCTCAGGATGACCAAAAATCAAAATAAATGGTGAAAAACACAGGAATCACCACCACCCGGTGGCTCAAAAAAGCAGTACCAACATTACGATCAAACAATAACATAGTTATCCAGCAGCCAGTGACAGGCAATGATATTAACAAAAGTATAGCAAGTAAAAAAATCAAGATCGCAAAAACTTATAACGAAAGCACAAGAATTTAAACGTAATCATATGTAGTTATAAATTTCACAGATGAACCTATTCAAACTAGAAATACCTAGCAAGATGTAAAGAAAAAATTAAATAATGCTACAACCGACACCAGACGTAGCTTGAGAAGACAACGGAGGATAAAAGTTAAAACCAACAACGGAACATAATATAAACTTAAACTCCTCTAAAAATAGAAGGAACTTACTCAAACACTAAAAGAATTTAAACGAGGCAAGCTAAATCATTAAACACAAAAAAAAAGGAAGAACAAAGAAATATAATTACCAAACCCACTATTATAAAGCATTTTGAAAAAAAAATCATAGCTATTCAGGAGTAGTTATTAAATAATATAAATTCACAAAGGAATTAATTTATAATACGGATCAAAAAAAGTTAAAAGTATTACATCCTAAGACCTAAACCTATAAATCACCCATATACCATAATCATATAAATATCCCTATCGCTATGATCTAAAGAAACAAACCAAATAACCAATCATATGATTCTCTAACTTTAATTGATCCTCTACACCCACCCACGAAAAAGATACATTAATAAATTAAACTATACAAAATCTTAAATACAACTCATAGAAATTTTTACGTTCAGCTCATATCAAAGAACGTAGTAGAATCAAATCTACAAATTTAGTCGTAGCCGCCGATAATATATTTTACTCAACAAAACTAATAGCAGAGCGACAGAGCTAAAGACATTTCTGGGGGTTAAACAACATTTTAACTTAAAATATAACGCAACAAAGACTCATATTTTAACAAGAATACAATCAACTACGATCCTTACACGTGAACCACCGTTCTGTTTTGAAACCCAAACAGTCAAATCTAACTATTTAGCTAAATTATAACCTACAAAGAAGATTAATACCAGTTTTATATAACATTCATAAACTCCAATATAACATAACAATAACTAACAATATAAACACCCAAAATACCATATAAACTGTTAAAACAAACACCATCAAACGCAAACTTCAACAACAAGAGGACTACCTCTAAATCAAATATAACAAAAAAAACTAAAAGTTCAAATACGAAAAACTTAAAAAAAATTCTCACTCGAACCCAGTGAGACATGAAAACACACTCAAAAGAACTAATTCACACTATCAAACCAACATCTCGATCTTAACCCTTATTAACCACAAACATTATTAATTATACAAACAACAACCAACTCAAAAAAAAACAACAAAAAAAAACAAAAAAAAAAAAAACAAATACATATTCCTACGAGTTCATTTATCAAACATACACAAGATTAAGAGTCTTATACTGATACCCTTTTAAGATATCGCAGAACAAATCAACCTAATAATATGATCAATACCGAGGAAAAAATAGTTCCTTACATTTTACTATTCGGAAGGAAACCTGCTTAGCAGCCCTCTCGGCTATAAAAAATAAACACTACCAATAAACTCAGAAGTTGATCAATCAAAATCCTTACAACCCAAAATTTATATTCTTAAGGAAAAATTACTATTGGAAATATAAAAATAATAAATATCGTCTACGGAGCACCAGCCCCACTCAAGGTAACAGCCTCACAATCTATATTACATACACATAACAATTAACTTCAACTGTCCTTAATTTAACTTAAATAAGTAACAAAAAACACACACGACTATAATAAAAAACTACTAAACAATACTTCTCAAACGAAAACACATAAATAACTCATAACGAACACGTGGAAAAGTAAGACCGCGCTCAAATAAATAAAAATAAGGGAAAATAAAATCAATCGAAGCATAATTCCTCAAAAATATTACAGACGTTTAACCACCTAACTAAGACATCATTACACTATCACAAGCATAAAATTGTCTAAAAGGAATACACGCTGTACTCTGGATTTAAACCATAACCAACTCACTTCAGACTCACCATAATCAAATGGAACACGATATTAACTCTCTCTATAACATGAAACAACTTCACACAATATAATTTAACGGAGTTTTTTAATTATAAATGCCATCAAACAAAATAGTCATTTCCATAATCACCAAGCAACATACCAAAAATTAACACAACACACATAAAATCATTCATAGCTACCGAGAAAACGCAATACGAACAGCATCTCAACAATCATACTTTTTTGCAGAAGCCCACCAAACCTAACATCAACAAAGCCATAACTTATAAAAGTAAAAACTATAAATATAAAGCATCATAACCTTATAATAAACATTACTAACAAACTACCAACTATAAAGATATATACCCATACAAGAACAAAAACATAACATAATTAAAAAAAACCTAATCAACCAAATTCAACTATGAAACTACATATCCATTAATCTTAATCGTACCAACTAACTTCATAACATCAGCAAAATTTGTAATAAAACCAGCCAATCCAACCTGTTTTGGCCCTTACGCAACTGTATATATCTACGAACCTTCCGGCACATAATAAAAAATGCTACTAATAAAAGAACAAATACTTAACCTTCTAAACCAACAAGTAAATCCAATAATACTACTTCATTTCCAAACGTATTAGTCATATAACGAATATCTAAAACTTGACAAGTTTCAATTCTCTACAACGTAAACTAAAACACGTCTAATTATAATACACTGCAAAACTCAACAATAGAAATCTCCTATGTCACCAACTACTTTGCAGAATAGACATTCTCTTAAATAAAATATATTGTAAAAAAAATTAAACAACACATTACATATTATATACAAAACAATCTTAGGAACACGATGGACTAACTATTCACTTAATACATAAACAACTGCTGGAAAAAACTTACAATACCATAACAATAAGAAACATTCATAAATGCTAATCCAATTAACAAATACCTAACATTAACTCTTATAATAAAGAGCCAAACCTTAAAGGAATAGCTAATAACCAAACTATATATCCAAATAACCTACCACTAGAACTTCCTAAATAATAAATAACGACCGACATTCAAATAAAAATAACCAAATAACAACCATTACCAATCTTAAAAAAGGACGAAAACAATACTTAAACAAAATATAACTTACTAGAAGCTATCCATCATGTGCCTCAGAATATAAACAATTACATTATAACCCAAATTAATAACCCACAAAAAACAATACCAATACCAGTTAATCCAACTACAATTATACTATTATCATTTTTACAAAAATAACACAAGGTATAACATTGATACCTTTAAAATAATAGACACCCACCACAAATATGCAACTGTTCGCCCTTCAAACATGCTAAACCCAAAAAAAAAAAAAAAAACAAAAAAAAAAAAAAAAAAACAAAAAAAAAAAAAAAAAATCAGGAAATATAATACCAACCAAAATTAAAGAAGATGATACTCCCAAAGCCAAAAGATTAATATAACAAACTATCAATTTTAAATAACCATCAACATTATTATTTTTATAAAAACATGGTATCACTGAAAGACCGCATAATTCTAATAATAACAAAGTATCAAATCTCCAGGAAAATAATAAAAGAACTTTAAAAACATCAAAACAAATTATCGATTAAAACGATAAAACATTTGTACCTTAAATAACATAAAATTTAATTTAATGATCACAGAAAACTTAAGTATTTTGAACAAAAATCCATGCAGTAATTGCAACAAAAATTTCATAAACAAAAAGAATAATAAAAGCAAAGAAATATAATAATAATCCAAAAGAAATCTTATTCTTCCTAAACCTATTCCAAAATATACACCAGCACTAACACTTAACAAATGGGACGAATTTAATAACACAATAGGAGTATAATATATCTTACTAACTCAATTATACACACAAACGGTGATAATATATTGGATACCAAGTGGTATAAAACCGATAATAATAATCTAAAAGTAGTAAACATGCGTCTAAAAAATAACGGAAGATACAAAGGCCCTATTAAAGCAATAGGAGTAACCTAAAACTAAACATATGATAAGATATGGACAACGAACTAAAGCAAACAAAACAAGTCAAATAATAAGATAACACTATATCACTTTTCATAATCTTAAAAACCTTTAACCACTTAGATAATCGTAACCCATAAATCTTAGTAACCAAAAACCAGATAACATAAAGGAATATGTGGAACTTTAACAATATATAACCTGAGATCATTAGTTTTCTTAACTAATATCCACCTCTTTAAAAACACCTAATCTTCAGACCTTCAAACTGATACTTTAAATTTAAGCTAAAAGGATAATTATATCACAACTAATAAATTAATCACCATATCTATAAAATTCTTAACTAAATAATAACTTAAGAAAAGGTATCTAACACCCTCTGGACCAAAACAAGAATGCAATAAACTTACACCTAGCTTTAACAATTATAATAAATTAACTTTTACTATTACAAAAGTTGAATCACAATAAATAGCAATAAATTCAACAAACTTAAATAAATATACAAAAAATAATTTATCTAAACCACCATTAATTCATAACTCAATTACTGGAGAACAATAATAAACCCATAACAATACAAACCTATTTAAATACTCACACTAAATATATAACTGCTAAACTAAATTAAACTATAAACTCCTAATAGTAAATATTGCTTAACTAACCCAACCACCAAAATATTGTAAAGTTGGTGGAAAACACGTCACACACATTTAAACAATATAAAATCCAAAGCAACAACTGCATTATAAGACCCCACCTATATGCGTAATAAAATACTCATTTACGAGAACCAGAGATCTCCACAACCAAATCATATAATCATAAATGATAAAAAACAAACGACAATCATCCATAAACACTACACAAAGGCATATAATCTCCACAATACAATATGAAGAACTAACAACTATACAATTACTAGTAACATATGAGATAAACTCAAATAAGCATAATCAACGCTTGCATCACACTCCAACATAGGCCGCAATGAAATAAACTACTCTATACCCAATAAAAAGATAGAAAACCATATAAATAATCAACTACGACACACCCCATAATCGTATAATCCAAACAAAACTAACTGCATTACTATAAACTCTCAATAGGATACTTACAGGTACTAGCCTCAGCATGAACTAATGGCAATCATCCGTGAAACGGAAATACAGGAATCGTAGGTTAAAAATATTAAAATTATCAACAAATACATCCTACTAATTCTCAGAAACGTCATAACTTCCCAGGAATATAACTTAAATCCGTACCTTTACTTAAACCTACAAACATATCCCCACTAATAAAGGAGAACACTCCCGAAACATAATATGAATATACACCAAAATATATCTAGAAAAATAACGTTCGGATAGAGGACTATTCACAATCAATAAATATAAAGCTCAATAATGAAAGCTCGTAAAAAAACCAAAATACTAAAGATTTAGATACAACATATGTAACCATAGAGCTAGCAATTCTTATATACAAAACTACCTCTAACTTCAAATACAATCCAAATACACGACATTACTTAAGGTTAAGGTTAACATCAAACCATGACACTTTACCAATGACACCCAACCACAACCATAAATATTGCTTTACACCAAGATATATGGAACAATTAGAATATCATATTCAAAATAAAAATTCTAAATATATACATGTAACAATAAATCAGTTATACAAACAAATAGAAATACGCAAAGAACCCTGACATATTTTAGTACCAACAACTATCAACATTACTGAAACTTCTAAAACAAATAAAGCCATCATCGAAATGAATACTATATGACAATCATTAATTTCATTAATAAACAACTAACAACAATAGAATTTATAACTCTCTAAAAACTATTAAATATTTAAACAATGATGACCACATATCAATAAACTTATTAATACTAAACACCTCCACTAATAACATAACACTTAACAGCTATTCTTTAACTACCAAATTATATAAATTCACAAATCATATATTTATATAGATAGACATTCTAAACTAATATAAACGATATATCTTAAGGGAATTAATCCAAAAAAAAAACTTGATAAATAAATAAAAATACTCAACATCATTACTCTACAAACATACAACATCTTATATAAGGTATTCAGCATGACATCACCCAAATATCTTAAAGCAACAAATAAAATAACTACCAATCAAAAACACACTGGCCGACTAAAACTAAATAGATCTAAATTCTTCCTTGGAAACCACAAAACCAACAAAAACAATATAACAAGACCAGCCCACCAAATTAGAATTTATAGAACGAAGGCATTGAAAAATAATAAAAAATATCACTCGGGCTTTATACTATCACGGAGTAACTAATGGATTAGCTACAATAAAAGCTTCCACATCCAATATAATTTTAGGATCAACTAAAACTAAAAAATTACTAAAAACTATACTACATAAAAGCAAACAAATCCGAATCGTTATGATAATGATGAAAATACACACAATCACTATATCCTTTATAAAAAAACAATGGACTAGTAGAACCCATTTGCTGCAATAACACAAATGTAAAACTATTAATCCTAATAAAATAAATCCTAAACTTATATGCACAGGAATACACGAAACTAAAGTATCCAATTATTGTTACTGAAAAACTCCTACCAAACAAACAGAACTATATTAAACCCCCAACAACAGGCACACTAAGTATAATAGAAGTCAAAACAGTAGCAGTCAATATGACATTTGATGCCACGGTAAAATATATCCAAGAAAAGCTTCTACCATTAAAATAACATAAATAAAAAACCAACTTTTCAAACCCCTATCATACGATAACTTCTATAATACAATCTACGACCAATATGAACATAAACAAGAAAAAATATAATCCTTACACACCATATATGAATATAACGAATATCAACAATAAATATTATCATCAGTTCACATCATTAACATCGAAATTTACCCAAACATCATAAAATAATGACAAAACTATACCAGAAAAAACCTGAATTATCATAAAAGCACTAATCATAAAACCAACACACCAAAAATATGTTATAGACAATTTTGTAGGCAAATCTCTTAAATTAAAACGAATAATCTTCAACATTAAATATTTTAGTTTTAAACATTAAATTCTTTAGCACCACAAACTAACAGTTTACATTATAACCTACATAAAACTCTACTAAAAAATCATTAATCGTTAATCTACTAATTAACTCCACAGACACGAAAAATCTATATGCCATAACAACACCTGATTAACACACTATACTAATACATAAACTATTAATAAACAAACAACCATATATAATCTACAAAATGCCAATATAAAATTATTATTTTCCTATATCGACGAACCAACTTCGACCTATCATAATAATCTAACTCAGTCAAACCAACAGTACCTATAATAACATGAATAAAATGCAAGCCTATTGTTAAAAAACAAGCAGCAGAATGAGGATTATGCAATCTCCTAGCATTGCTATTGATAATCTCCCAAACAGCTAAGATCATAAAAAGCAAAAGAATAAAGTATTCTACAATTTAAATAAAGATGACGCTCATCAGTCTTAATCAAACAATGATAAGTAGTCATAAAAAAAAGACGTCCTTATCAATATATAAGTCTCCAACATAGGAATACCATAA
>JALJAT010000680.1:0-10973 GCA_034768735.1 Schistosoma mekongi | reverse complement strand
CATCATCGAAATGAAATACTATATGAACAATCATTATTTTCATTAATAAACCTAACTAACACAATAGAGATTTTATAACTCTCTAAAACCTATTAAAATATTTAAACAAATGATGACCACATATCAATAACCTTATTATACTAAACCACCTCCACATAATAACTAACAATTAACATCTATTCTTTAACTACCAAATTATATAATTCCCACTATATTTATATGAGCTACATCCTTATAAACGATATCTATCTTAAGCGGAATAATCCAAACAACTTATAATAAATAAAAAACTCACATCCATAATCTACAAACCTTACTCCATCTATATAGGATACCAGCATGACATCCACCCAAATATCTTAAAGCAACAAATAAACTAACTACCAATCAAAAACACACCTGACGACTACAAACATAAATAGATCTAAAATTCTTCCTTGGAAACCCACAAACCAACAAAAAAATAATAACTAATACCAGCCCCCCAACTAGAATTTATAGAACGAAGTCATTGCATAACATCATAAAAATATCCCTCGGGCTTTATACTCTCCGAGTACTAATGGATTAGCTACAATAAAAGCTTCAACATCCAATAAATTTTAGGATCACTAACGAAAAATACTAAAAACTATTACTACCATACAGCAACCAATCCTTATCGTATATATCTATGAAAATCACACACTCACTATATCCTTTTATATAACACCATGGACCTAGTAAACCACTTTGATGCAAATAAAAACAATGGAAAAACTATTAATCCTAATAACATAAATCCTAAACTATATGCACAGGAATCACGAACTAATGTACAATTTAATGTTACTGAAACCCACCTCCAATGGGTCTTTCTTGGATTGGGTTAATGCTAATAGCGCTGCTGCGTATCCCCTGCTTTTAAATCTTCCACGCTACTTCGGGGGAAACCTGTTGGTCATTGGCGACTAAATGCTTAGCCAAAACCATTCCTAACTGCACTCTTCCTTCGCCTTCTCACTTTCACAAGTGATATCTAAGGGTTTGCCCGAGGTACCTTTCTGCGACCAGTAACACGCATAGCTATACGTGCGCTACTAGGGCATGGTCAGGTCTAGGCCAGTGCCCCAGAAAGGCGGCCGTCCTCTATACAACCTCTCCAACGTAGCTGATGCCGATGTGATCATTTGTGTCCATCGTTGCCGTATATGTGTGGAGGTCCCATTTAAACAGTTTCTCGCCTATGCTTAGTGCTTGTGCTAGCTAAGAATAAACGGTATCTAACATAACCTGCAACAGACGATCTACCGTGTCTGTTCTCTGGCTGGATTCCGATAACCCCCCTCGGTGCTTTTCAGCCTGACTTTTAGTCTAACCTAACTTGGGCAATTAAAAAATTTCCTGACAATAATTACTATGTCTGATGCTTGCTTTCTGAAGGATGCCAGAGAACTTCATATGAAGTCGTCTTTCACTTCATCTGTGCTGCATCGTGGGGGCATAAACAGAGACGACAAAAGGCAATCGGCGTTTGTCCCAATCTTTCCGGTTCGTACTGAGCCTTTAGACGGACAGCACATAGACGACTGTCTACAGTGAATCCACATCGAACGAGCCCTGTTCTGCACGTAAGCTTAGTGCATACCTAACCAGCGAGGCCACGTGAGCTAGGCTAGTAGGGTCTCCCGATAAACGAAGAGTGAAGTGTGCAGTTCCATTGCATTGACTAGGTGAAGTCAAACGGATGACCATGCTGGGATCCTGTATGCGTGTTTCGGAGCACAGCATACATCAATTGCAAGAGATTCTAATGTTTTAGCTAAGGCAGCCTGTTGACCGATTTGACACAGCGTACGCACATTAAAAAGCTCCAACATGAAGTTTAGAGCGTGGCTTCAGGGACCTGGTATGATAATTGGGGACTCGTGTAACCATTAAAGTGGCGCGCATAGAAACTGTAGGAGAAGTGTTACAAGTAGAGACCAGAGAGGGAGAACGTGTTCGATCATGCACAAGGTGAACTCGAGTGCTATTAGCGGTATGAGGGCGGTTATCACTTCCCGGTTGCCCACACCGTGGAAGGGTCCATTCTGAGGAACCTGAAAGAGAAGAGGATTAGGGTATGTCGTGAGACCTGAGGAGTGTGACCGCAGTGCCCAGGGGACGGCTGTTTGAGGTCGGTCAAGTATATTAAGTGTTGCTCCGGTTGTCACTTATCTCCGAAGTCTCATCACTCCAGTTGAGTCCATGTCTGACGAAATTCTCAGCACGGATTCAGAAAGCCCGAGCGACACTCGCTAATTTACGTTACTTGGGCGCAGGTGAGATATCCGTCTCTCAACGAAAGACCGGGTGTATGTCAAGTGTTCAGTATCTAAGAATACTAAGTAATAGGAGTAGCTGGGTCGTTATAAGCAGGAAAGCATAACAATCACTCTGAAGCCTGATATGAGGACCATATATCTAATACCTAATTTTAACTAAAGTTTCCAATATTCAGCCTTAATATTAGTCCTATTCATGATATATTGTCTGTGTCATGCATTTCAGTTCACATTCGCAGCAGCCTTGACGTAAATCGCTTATCTCTGTATGGTTAATTGGAAAATTTTAGGTGAACATTTATGTACCGCATGTGCTTATTCCTATGCTATACTCTACTGAGTTATGCATATTGATAGTTTTCGATTTCTAATTGCCGAACCCTAAGTAAACTAATTTATGCCAAATCCATCCGACCCACAATCAATAGTCGGCGAACCCAATAAAGTAATATATTTAAATAACACAGTAACTATCAGAGTGAGGTAGTGTCAATTATTTACACCAAAAGATTTTTCGGGCTATTAACAGTGTAAAAAAGTGTTTAAAGATATTAATGGATAATTGGTGCTTGTTAGATAGTTATTTTAAAATTGTTTTGAGCTAAACTTATGAAGTTGGTCTGCTGGAATTATATAAATATTTAGTTCCTCAATATTTAGATACCAATCAACGATAGCGATTGCATAAGATAGACCCCATTTAAGTTTCTAACAAAACAGAATTTTGTGAAATGGCCTTCATTTAGAGTCCACTTTATCTCATCCATTTATTTGTACTTTTCCATTTCTCCGTACCTCATTTCCACTTCTAATATTACTATTCACACACCACTTTTATCATTAATATAATAACAACAACTATTATTAATACAATTAGAATTATCATAAAACCTGTATCCATCAACATCTTGGTTTTGAATCATTCACGTTCACCCTAATCTAACGGTGATAACAATTATCGTGCCCCTATCCTACTGGCCACATATTTTTTTCATATTTCACAAATTTCTCTCAATAACTAATCGTTTATTTACAGAACTAAATAGTCAGCAATTTCATATGACCACTCATCGAATTCTTACAATTATCGATTGACCTATAGTTTGTCATATATATATGTATATATATATATATGGTTGTGTAACTTGATAATGAGTCCTTTGAAAAGAGATTCCTTCGCTGGATAAATATTTCATTATTTAATGGGTATAATTAAATACATAATAACTGATGTGGTTGCTAAGTCACTCATACTTTTTTTGTATGTTAGCTAAAACTACCGGTGGTGAGCCCTGTTCACTTATGATATAAGGCAGGCATAAATGAGTAGTCAATATTTCTATAATTTACCTAATATACGGTATATAAGGTATTAACATCAACTTCGAGATTAGTGGAGACACCTTTTAATATCCACCTTCCGACACGCTAGTCTTAAATATACGTGGAGCAATAGTCTACTGGTTAAACCCAGCATTACACTGATAGGTCGCTAATTTGAACCTCACTCCATATACTTGATTTGAGTAACTGGGTATTATTACTCGCCCTCAGACAATTAAAGTGTGGCTCAGCCATACTTTATACGAGTAATTAATGGAAAAAATATTTACGTGCAAGTAGAACTATACATAATATGATACCCTAGGTTAGAATACTATGACTACTTAATAACTAAAGATAGCTTACCTCGAACGACAATACTGGAAAACTTTGTTGGCATTCAGCCATGCAGCCCCTTTTAATTCTTTAACATACTGTAATGCAGAACGACTACATTTAGTTTGCTATAAATCTGTAGACTTACAGACCCAACCCAATTAAGTATGAGAATAGAAATCTGCAATAGTTGATAACTGACATTTTCGTAATGACATGGCTCCAACCCTGAAGTTCTTGACTTCAATTGAGTTACTAGGGCAAATTAACATACTGCTATTTCAAATCATTTTGAAATGAAGAGGTTTCAGGTGCAAATCTATATCTACTTCATTTGGTTTACCATAAATATGGATAGTTCAATGAGATCTCGGACAAAAACAAAAGCATTTTGCACACACAATGAACTGCGAATAAACAATGAATTACACTACCTGGGATTGTATAACTCCCACCCAGCTTTTTACTACATGCGATATACTTTTTAAGGCTATTAGCAATAAGTGACTCGAAAGCAACTAGCCCCGCCGGTTTATCTGAGTGGAATGCATAATATCTCGTACTACCTACCTGGAGCTACAAGTCGTGTTATCCTTTCAAGACGAGCCACTATAGACTCTAGTCGATCACAGAATTCTACTCGATTTGAAACTCCCAATACATTAGACGTGTTGCTGCTGCCACCGTCATATAAGAAATTCACTTTTGAAGTATCAACCCCATCCAACTGATGGACAGTAGACCAGTCACCAAGACTTGCTGAACCCCCGTCTCCTGCACCAGGAGTATGACTAATGGTTGACAGTGACAATGTTTCCTTAACACTTCCCTCTTGATCAATCTGTTTAATATTGCTAAGGCTTGACTTTTTCACACATTAACACATTCTTGTCATCATTTTTCACAGACTTATGACGATGCTTATGACAGAGCAGATATTTTATAGCCAATTACTAAAACATAAGCTGTAAAGGAAGATAATGAACTAACATGTTTCTGTCCATAAGGTAAGAAACCTTCAGAGGCAACGCTGTGTTTAAAATGGTGCTCCATCGGTAAAGTATGTCCAATATCCAATATAAGTGTGACGGGCTGGTTTAATTCAGTCATTTCTTTGCGCTTAAGTCTTACTATCCCTTTAACAGCTTCTAACAGTTTTCAGAGGAAATGGAGAGGTCTAGTCAGAGCACCGACCACAACAGGTCCCAGCCATTTATTATCACTGTAATATTTTCAGCGTATTGTTATATATATGTAATTTTATTATTCATCTGTTTTGGACCATAATATGCTTATAAATTACTAAGAGCACGACACTATTTGAAGACTTACATATCATGATCGCCATGATACTTCTATATATGAATACTGAAAGTCATAATCTATGCAAATTAGCAAATGGTCGATTCCGTTAGAAGATATGTAAAACAGCAAGAGAATGGTAATTGCACCTGCCCCAAACGACTATCTTTAGTATTAATAGACGCGCAATGAGTAACATCGGGACACAATCATCTCTTATACTGGAGAACCACATTACTTTTGATAACTTGAACTAAATCAAACTGAAAATATCGGATTATGTTAAAGGCCAACATTAGTGTAATGTTTGTTTGCATTAAAATAACCGAAATACTTGTCACTGTGCAAGTCCTTGATTTTGTGGAAGAGCGTTTCATTGTTTTTAAAAGTGCACCCGATATATGACCAGTTACGTCTCCGGTATACCAGGGGCAACTTTAACGTTTGAACCCACTAATACGAATGAGAATAAATCAGAAGGCAATTAAGGATGGAAAGGAAGTTATATTTGATCGTGAATATGGCGGTAGTGAAATAGCAACGTCCCAGGCTGCAAACGGAGAGAGGGTTGCTTACCACGATGAAGTGTGACGTGATCTGTGGTGTTGCGTGACCGAGCGTCTTCAACTTAGTAGTGTCCGCTAAAACAAACATGGTCAGTTTACAAGTCGAAAACCGATGTAACTAATTTATTTTGGGGATTATTACCGCTACAGCTCACTCCCCCCCTAATGGGTTCGTGAGGATCCTATGAGGTACCGGCTAAAGGATAAAACCCAATGCGCTAAACATGGTAAAACGTTCCTCTGATAGCTTGGATGTTGTGCAGCTTCTGGCCGTCAGTGCCTATGCTAAAGTGTCGTTACATAAAAAAAATTGTACAAAATGTAATCGTTCTCTTCCGTTTTCTTCTGGTCGTTTCCAGACGTCCGGGAAACAGGAAAAAGAAAATTTTTAAATATGTGCCTTCATTTACTGTATATATACGTATTTAAAAACAATTTGGCGGCTAAATACAGAGACCAAAAACGACAAAATGTTGACAACGCTAACATGAATAAAAAAAAAAGGTTTTTTGATATTTTTTTAAACATGCGAAAATGTGTAAATGCATACCGTAAAGTTTAAAAATAAGGTATTTTTATTCAATTTTTTATTTTATATATATAAACTTCACACAGTGGAAAATTAGAAAAAAAAATTAATAGACGTAATATTAATTTAGGTGTTCTGGAAATCGTACATTCTCCAGAAAGGTAGCTTCGGCGTGATTGAGGTCTTCTGGAAATTTCCACGTGCGGTTGGTTGTTGTGTTATTTTTTTGTGGAGGCATGGCGACTACGCTCATGTCGAGTTTCGACGGTGTTGTGGCGAGTTGGACATCGAAGGGGTTACTTCTAGTGTAAGCTGCTGGAGGCGGTCAATGTCTGAAGTTCTCCTGCGTGGTCCATTATTATCGATCTATAGTACTTGTTTCATTGTTGCAAGACATGGTAGGCCTTCGTAGTCAGCGTCAAGAGGTTGTGTAGGCTTCACGACGTCAAAACGTGTGTACTATATTTAAAGTGGGCTGTATTGAAAGTGTCTATCGATGTTGTCGAGTCTAGACTGGCTTAACTGAACGCATAGCATTTGTAAGCCGGCTTCACGTAGAATTGATATCTAGGTTTGTTGAGGTGGAAGCGGTTTCCCACAAACTCACCTGGTAGTCGAAGAGTCGTTCCGGAAACTAATTCAAACACATGCACCACGAGATCTTCTTTGACATAATTACGGATCCGAGTAAGACTAGTGGCAAAGCCTCTGTCCACTGCGGCATGTTTGTAGCTGAAAGTGGTGCTTTCAGCTGTCGATGAAATCTTTCTACCAAACCGTTAGATTGTGGGTGGTAGGCAGTTGTTCGGAAGCGCGTTGCTCCAAGAAGTTTTGTCAGGGAGTGGAAACAATCCAGATTCAAACTGACGTCCAAGGTCTGTCGTAAGTTGATGGACAACTAAAGTTCGCATCCATCGTTCGACGAAGCGCGAGCAATCGTTTCAGTAGTGATGTCCTTTCAGGGAATCGTTTGCGAAAGCCGTGTAAACGGTCAGAAGGTCAAACATAGGAAAATAATTTGATTCTGGTAAGGGTCCTACTAAATCAAGGTGGACATGGTCAAATCGAGCGTCGGGAGTTGGGAAAACTGCCGAGGAGACATTTATTGTGCTGAATTACTTTGTTCTTTTGGCAGGCACACGAGGAGTATGCCATTCTTTGATGTCTTTATTATGCTGGCCAGCAAAATCTCTGGGCAATCAGTTAGACGTAGCAAACTCCAGGATGAAACAGGTTGTGCAATGTGTCAAAGGATGATTACGTGCGATAATTGGGAAGATTGTTTTTTTTTTTTTGACGGGCTGTACCTGTAGAATAATCACAAATTAAAGTGTTTTACCCTTGCCAATCGTCTTTGTTTGGAGTTTAATCGTTTTGTGGATAACTCGTGATGAAGATCATTGTTCTTTTCATTTTGAGTCGAGCTAGTTCAACAAGATCGCATGGCATTGGATACGGTTTTAAGGCGTGTACTCGGATAAGGCGTCGGCAACTACATGTTAGCTCCCGTATATGTCTGTGTATCAGTAGAGAACTGGGAAATGTAGTCTAGTGACGCGACTCTCGCGGAGAGTACTTATCTGTAGATGACTTCATAGAAAACGTCCGTGGGTCTGGTTGGTGAATATTGGTTTTTTTTCAATTCCCGACCTTCGATGGAATGTTGAAAATGTCGTACAGCACATTACATGGCTAGCAGTTCACAACCAAAAGTGCTGTATCTGATTCGGATCGTTTAGTCGTCTTGAGAAGACTGCTAAAGGCTGCCAAGTTGGTCAGTCCATTTTTGCAGAAAACTGCGCTAATAGCTGAGTTCTGATGCTCAACTGCGATACTGACGGGGTTCAGTATGTGATGTGCCCGCATAGTCACATTGGCTATTGCTTCTTGGTCGCAGTAAATGCTTTCTTGAGTTCATCCATGTGACCCACTTGTTATTTACACGAAACTGATCCGTTAGTGGTTTCATGATAGATGCACAGTTCGGTATCAACCGCTGTAGAACTACCAACCCATTGAAAGCTCGCATTCGGAGGAATTTGTAAGGGCCAAATGGAGTACGATAGCGGTTTTCGGGATATCAATTTTCAGACCATCCCCCCGTAATGGTTGTAGCCTTTACACGTCGAGTTTTGAAAAATGTGGTCATCCCCTTCAGGGTGGCCGTTAAATCGTGGATGTGCGGTAAAGGGTAACGATCGGGGGAGTTTGGGCGTTAAGCCGTTGGTAATAACCGGGGGACGCCAGTCATGACTATCTTTCTGCGGGACCCTATGATATGGAGATGACAATGACTACTGGAAGGTCGAATTATCCCAAGTCAATCATATGATCGAATTCGTTTTTCGCAACTTAGTTTTTCAGGCGCGAGGTCGGCGTGCTTTGGAGAATACAGGTTGACCGTAGCGTGATGTGATGGTAAACACGTGGTTACCATGTAATTAGATGACGCCTTATCGGATCTGGAACTTGGAGAGTGCGGCTGAAAATAAGGTATTTTAAAGTTTAAAACGAAGAGGACATAAGCTACAAAACCTTTGGTTGGCAGCGGTTCCACGAATGAGCGATTTGGTTACTATCCATAGTTTCTTTTACTGGGTCCCAAGAAAGTGGTGGTGGCTAAGTAACCCATGCCTATGATAGGTATTTTCACAACGGCGATAGTAAAAATCAGTGTATGGCTTTTCGTAAACCCACGGTTTAAGTGGACGTACGTTTACCATACCGAGCTAGTGTGTTCCATCGGCGGCCTGTAAATCGAACGCAACTTCATGGTGGCGATCGATGGAGCGCAGGAAGAACGCCTAAATTATGCGCCAGTATCGGACGAGGTAGCGAACCTTCGTTATCACATCAGTGAAAATACAGGCGGCTGCTCACCGGCTACGGTTGCGCTAACGCGTGCGGCGGGGTAGTTTCCCGCTGCGTCAAACAATCGGGTTATGTCTAAAGGAAACAACAGGGGTCTTACACTTCGTGGTTTTTTTTAATAGGTGTTGTGTACCAACAGCAATATGAATTTCGTTTCGTGAGGTCGAGAGGACGGACCTTCCCGTGATGTACTTCGTCGACGAGCCATCTTAACTACGTATGTTACGTGTCCTAGGGGACGCACTCCTAAAGTGCACTCGGTATATGACCAAGTGAGTTTGTTGTATAAGACAGAGCAACTTCTAACGATTGGACCCACACGTACGAATTAAGAACGAAACGAAGGCACTGAGGAATGAAAAAGAAGTTATATTTGATCGGAGTGAAATCACTAATCAGATAGCAATCTACTAGCTGGCTAACAAAAGAGAGTGTTTCCGGCGTCTTGTAGTGGTCTGGATAGGTAATGCTTGGCCTGAGTGCCATTAAATAATTGGGCCCACTAAAAAAATTGGTCAGCATGAATGACGAGAGCCTATGCAATGATTATTTGGGGGAACTACTTACCACCCACTAGGTTGTTACCACCAACACCCCCGTAGTATCACTTACATCCGCCGCGGGGTTGTTCAAGGATCTCTTTCTTGGACACAATCTCCAAGGGAATATGCCACATAGCCTGGTTTTTACGTATGAAAAGGTAGACGTCCAACCAACAGGCCTATCGTTTTGTTAACAAGTATAGTTAAAATATGGAAAAGCTAATGTGATATAATACACAGTCATGTAGAATCACGAAACTTACTGAATTTAGAACAACCTAAATTCCGTAGCCACATAAACTGGTCATGGGAGAAACTATGTCTTTATTATAACAATTAACAGTAAGGCGTAGCCCAAACCAGACTGGTACTCGTTGTTCCAAAGGATTAAGGGGCAATATATGCAAACAAAATGAGAAAATAAGAAAAATGTATATGTAGCAAAATAGAGTTTAAAGAAATAATCGAATAGACAACTGAGTGAAGATTCATAACACTCTTAATTGCACTGTATGACATGCTCCATAAATAAATCTCTATGTATTTTTATGGGTAAACAGTGTATATCAATCTGTTCCAACTTCAATTTATTATTATTATAAAAGTTATTTGATTATTGCATAAGGTTACTACTATTATTAATGTCATCACATAAAATAATTCACCTATTCGATTACAATTTGACCTTTTAATTATGTGGGTGATAGTTGCCTAATCATTCTTACACACTGAATTCATACTATCAACCCATTGATTTTCAACACCATATACTTATTCATGTACACACACACACTCACACTTCTTTATTCAGAATGTTCACCCCTTTAATATCACTTGAGGGAAAAATTCACAATTTCATCACATGTAATTTCACTGTATGACAGCTCCTTATATAACTCTCTATGTATTTTATATGAGTTAACAGTGAATATTGCCCGTTTGTCCCAATTAATGTCATTAGTATATACTTATTATCGGTCTACTTTATTATTAGTATTGTAATACCTTATTATATTCTGTCTAGCTTTATTAGTACAGTATATTATTATTCACCTTTATATCACTTGTGTGGAAATTCACAATTTCACCACACTGTTATTGCAACGGTTTGATATCTCCATTACTTAATTCTCTATATATTTTCAGGGTTAGAGTGCCATACTTTTCGATCTGTTCACATTATTTATTATTATTATAT
>JALJAT010000679.1:0-10973 GCA_034768735.1 Schistosoma mekongi | reverse complement strand
AGAAAGGCCTAGATATATACAGATATGATTGCCTGTGTTAATTCCTTGATTCCTGCCTACACTGACTGCTATCTGTCTGTTTGTATTTGGTAAGGGGTTATTCTATTGGTACTGAAACTGAAGGGAATATGCGTGATGACATGAAAAAGATTGTGTTGTTTAATTTGTAATTAGTGATAGTGATTTAATGGAGGATTGTTATAAGGAATAGTAGAGTGTTAGAGTTGTATAATAGTATATATGTAAGTGTTGGTAGGTTGGCAGCGCCCAAATAGCCAATTGGCTATAGCAGTGGTGTTGAACATGGCAAGTGTGTGTCCAGAGGTTCAAATCCGGGGGTAGTAAGCGTGTGTGAGCTACACCCAAAATAAGATGAGGAGAAGGAATTACATTAAAAGTATTGCCATTTTCAATCTATCATTTTTATTCCAGGTTTACCATATCCAACCAGACCATACTGTTCCCTGCCGGCTCTTATAACGATTCATTAAATCGTCCAATCACCACACCACATATTTCATTCACAACGGTGGTAGTGTAACGGATAAATATGCATTCACTTATTAGTGTGCACGCCTTAGCAAGGATTTCAAGTCCTATAAAAGTAATGCTATGCTAATTATTTAGAATGTGTGATGACTGTTGGGTTATTGTAGTTGGCATACTCAGGAGTATGATGAGTAGTTGAGTGTTTATTGTATAATTGCAGTATACAGTTTGCTTTGATTGGTCAGTTATGATAGAACATCGTTGTAGCTTTTTAAATTCGTCAGTACATCGGTTACCGCTATTGCAACATATGTTTCAGTTAACGCAATCAGTTCTTCACGCAATTAAAAACTGACCGACTGCCAAGTACCATCTCACGGTTAACTTATCTTCCGGCTACCCGTGAGGTCGGCCCCATTTCCAGACGCTCATTTGATTAGTATAATGTAAACTATGATTGTTCCCGCGGGAAACGGTATTTTTTTCTCTTCACCTTGATAACAGCTCTAGTATTCCCAGAAGCTCTGGACGCCCCACATCCGTGTGAGGCCATGAAAACATTCGCACTCTCTCACATTGTACAGCTAATCAGGTCGTCCTAGGGTCGTCCAATATATAAAGAGAAATCATTTTAACACACAGGAGAACCAGTAACAGTATAGTTCAAATCCAATACGCGGACGATGTTATTTGTGAGGAGTTTTTTTCAAGGTTGTGGAGCATTATTGAGATAACGATGTTAGTACTAGATGGAACGCATGCATTTGTGTAAATGCTTTTAATCATGCGGAGATAGTATATGCATTATCAATATTTCGCGTATTTTACTTGCTACAGGTAATACAATTAAGTTACAAATAACCGTTCTCTCTTATGACACTAACTAATTTAGTCACTTTCACGCTCGTTCGAAAGGTGTCACTATAATTTTATTCTAGGGAATTTTCTTTGCGAAGTACACATTTGGTAATAATGTACTGTTTCCCCCCTCTCATTTTGATAAATGGTATCACATGAGATTTTTAGCGCCTAGTATCTCCCGATCTAGTTACAGAAGAAACCAGACTTTTTGGGGAATAAGTCTTTATTCAGTAGCGTCGGCAGAGACGTGGAGTGTGGTTTTAGTTATTCAACACCCAAATAACTCATTTTCAACGGTGCAATTAAGCGAATAGGAAATATAATCCCTAGGCAGGTAAGGAAATAATGAAGACACTAGAGCTTAATTGTTTTGTGTTATATGCTACGGTTTAAAGAAGTGAACTTTAACAGTCAAGCTAAGTTGCTACAAGATCATATATTGGAAGGAATTGGTACAATGGAATCTCGACTAAATCTTTTCGTACTTGTAAACTTTTGGGCACCTTGTAAAGTATATTGGCCTCTCCCTATGTAATGGCGGGGCATACATACAAGTGGAATGCATACAATTTTCACTCTCATTTAACTCTTGTATTTGTGAAACCAATGAGTGTGGGACGCATAGGCAGTGGTATATTTCAATAGTACGCAGTCTTGAAAGCAATCTGGAAGTCAGCATTTCAACTGTAGTCAGTCTTTCTTCTAACCACTGAGGGGCAAAAAAGGTAATTCGTGGCTAATCTATATATGCGCCAGACACGGTTCTATTTATTATTTCTTGATGTCTGGTAAAAGGCCGCCGGCGTCCCATCTTCCACGTATTCTTCATTTAAAGTGGTTGTCTTAGTCGAGTCAATAATAACTGGAGCATTCAAATGCTGTATCTATTCGGTTGTAAGTTTTATCATCTCAGCTGAGTTTTTAGGCTGGCATGGTACTGTGGGTTTGTCATAGATGTTTGAATAACTCGAATAACTTAATATAAAAAAAAGTCTTCTGGACAGGAGAGGAATCATACATTTTTATTATATGTAATACCTGCTCTACTACTTCGAGATCATTAAAATATCAAGAACAACTCGTCCTTGGGTGGGTGACTTCTGTATCTCCACCGTGCACGTTACAAAATCACTAATTATTCCAACATGAGAATGCGCTTGAGTTTGTGTATTGCCTTTCTTATTATTGCAAATGTTTAAGATTTATGGTCTATGGAGAGCATAATTAGTAGCCCGACCTTGGCCATCCTACTTAAAGACTGTACACTAAAATATGTTGTGTACCTGGCCCTACACATGAGGCGTTGTGCTACTATTTTTTTACCTTTTACTATTCACATAACTATCATAATACTTGTGTTAACTAAGTTGTCCCCACTGTTATTGTGCGTTATTAGTAAATGGAACACCTTTCATTGGAATACGGAGCAATCCCGCGATCTTAATATCAATTTGCTTTGAAAGTCTCTGAAAGGTCCCTAAAACTTTTGGCTTCATTTTACTTCCAAGGAAGGTTTATTTTTTCGCTTCCCAACACGTGCTTTTAAAATTATTACATAGGGATCTCAGATATTCAATAAACCAATTTGTCATAGCACAGTTCCCCCATATTCCATCCTAAATGGAATATTAATTTACATTAAAACAGCTTGACCTTGAGAGAAAGGGTTGCTTGTTGTATGACTCAAGTAACTTCAGTAACTGTTTGGGTTACGGCGAGTATTAGCTGTGGTGTTAAATTGTTTCTTCGACTTTGGTTTCGACAGTCCAGCAGTGCCCACTGTACGTTCAAAATCCCAAAATAAATAGTTCATTGGTCCCTCGACACTGATGCTACCAGTTTGTTCTAGCGAACACTACTAGTTACTCTTCACACATACAAGATCACGTTACACTCGACTAACGGACCCACGCACACCTAGGGGAAAGGCATCTCTCACTAGTTTGTCCAGCCCACTAAAGACGCATTGTTCATCACCTGTCGCTGTATTCACAGATCAATATAACTTATAACTTCCGCTTCATCCTTCACTTGTGCTTCCTGATTTATCCTCATTCGTAGAGTAGGGTTCAAGTCGTTCTAGAAGTGCTCTGGTTAATTTACCATACAAACTTTAATCCTTCGAACGATCAAATTATACCCTTGGTTCACAACTTCCCACTGTTGAGCCTACGTGATCTGTTACCAATCATAACTGTGAGTTCGTTCGCTGTTTATAGTTTTTAACATTATGTTTTGGTGTGATTATTGTTTTGCAACATTTCCATTGATTATTTTTATAAATATTTGCATATATTGGTACCTTAATGATGACTGATCAGACTCCTAAGATCATAAGATTAAACTCCCTCACCTTCGAAACCTTTCGCTCATTCTTTTTTGGACAGAGAACACAGAGTTTGTTCTGCTACTACGGAAGCCGAGTTTCGAGACCACAATCCATTCATACCGTACGTTCCATTCTTGCCGTCCTAAGGGTTAACTTCCGCGCTTAATTGAACGGTTACGTCACCCCTCCCTTTTGTAACAAGTCGAGGGCACTATAGGGACTCTAAATGGGTTGCTAATGTTATTTCCCATTCTTACATTGTGGCAAGGCGAATGCAAGACCTGGCAGAATGTTCCGAGAAGGTTGTGGTCTTAGCTGCAGACGGAATTGACATCCGCTCCCTCATATGGAACCTCCGCCACATTACTATATATATATATGTCCTATTTGTGTTTGATATACATGTTTTCCTTTTTTTCCGGTCCTTCACACTTCTTCCTACGCTTGTGATCCCTGCGTGACTGCTGTGTGTTGAATATCTACTCCCGTATTACACTTTTTCATCGCCGACTGCCTAAGAACCTTAACCACTCAAAGAGCAATTCTCAACGCGGAGACACTGTCCGCCAGACAACTGTCTTAATGAGTTGTTTTCACAACCATACGAGCTCGAGTAGCGGTCAGTGACGGAAATGTCGCGCATAGTGAGAATTGATTGGCAAACGTACTTTCGACGAAGGTCTTTTTTTTCCGCACCCTCCTTCTTATCACAACTGCCACCAACAATTACAAGCAGGAGTCCTCGGGTAACGTTTAATAACACCGTAATGACAGCTTCATCTGCTGATCGAATCCGGAAGATACCAAAACTCGTGACAATCAGGTTTATTCCATTACTGATAACTTCATACCACCGACAACGACGTGACAAAATTGTTGTAAACCTCCCCTTTCTCGTTTTTTCTTTATCTGAACGAATGACCCAAGAAAAAAGACCGAACAATCTCGTCGACGAAGCACATCCACAGAGAAATATCGTTCGTCCTCGACTCGACGAAGCGAAAACTCACATTGGTGTTGGTACCACATCACCTATCTGAAAAAATTCCAAGAAGTGTAGAGACCCCTGTTTTTGTTCTAGACATAAACCCGATTGTTGTACGCATCGGGAACTATTCGCCGTCAACGCGTATATTAGCGGCAACCGTAATCGCGGTGGAAGCGCCGCCTGTTATTTTGCACTGCCGTGAACCGAGGTTCTCTACTTCGTCGACACTGGCGCAGAGGTTAGCGTTTCTTCCTGCAGCTCCATCTGAATGCCACCATTTAAGCGTTACGGTTCTATTTACAGGCTGCCGATGGAAAAACACATAGCTACGTATTTTAAACGATAATTTCTACTTAAACGTGGGTTTGACGAAAACCCCATAACACTGGATTTTCACTATCGCCGACGTGAAAAGACCTATCCCCTAAGACATAAGATTTACCGATCATCACACTTGCTTTTTTTACCCTAGGAAAAGAGACTTTGGATGGTAACACAAATCTCTACATTCGTGGAACCGCTGCTACAGGCTATGGAGTTTTCTGTCCTCTTCGTTTTAACAAACTTTAATTAAATCCTTATTTCAGCCGATCTCGACAAGTATCCGATCTTAGTAAGACGGTCAGCGAATTATCATTTTTAACCAGCATGTTACACATCACATCACGACCAGGACAACCATATCTCAAAAGCACGCCGACTCGCGTCCTGAAAACTAAGGATAGCGAAAAACGATTTGATCTATGATTGACTTGGAATATTCGGACTCTTCCAGTATTCCCTGGTCATCTCCATTACATATGGTCCCAAAGAAAGATAGCAATGCTGGCGTCCCACGGTGATTATCCGACGTCTGTAACGCCCAAACTACCCGATCGTTATATCTTTACCGGCACAAGCTCCACTATTTAACGGCCACCCTAAAGGAATGATAATATTTTCAAAAGCGCTTGGTAAAGGCGTACAACCGAATCCGATGTCCTGAAAATGTTATCCAAACTCGACACAATCGACATAACACTTTTATAGCCAACCCGCCTTAAAATATAGTGCAACACGTTTTCGTACACGTCGTCCTCTCTAAACGCCACCTCTCGACGCGACTTTCGAAGGACCATACAAGGTTTGAACCGAGAAACAAATTCCTATAAACTCGAAAAGAATGGCCATGAGCAAAACTCCAGTCATTGACCCGCCTCGAATCAGCCTACCTAGAAGGTAAATTCTTTAAATGTCTAACTCGTCACAACACCTCCAAAACTTGACATCAACGAATCACCATGCCTCAAGCAACGACCAACAAGCAAGTGCGAATTTCGAAGAGCTCCCATATCGCGCCGAGAGCTACACGTTTGGTAAAAATGTCGATTTTCCAGAACACTAAACAATGTTAGTCTGTTTGGTTTTTCCATTTCCACGTCACTGTGTATTGTAAAGTTTGGTCCGCTTTTTTAAAAACATTGAAATTAAATAAAATTACCTTTTTTTCCAACTTTACGGTATGCTTTTACACATTTCATATGTTTAAAAAAAATATTTAAAAACCTTTGTTATTGATATTAATTTTTGTCGACCTTTTATGCTTTTCGTAAGCCTCATTTGGCTGCCAAATTTGTATATATTAATATTCTCGATAAATATACTTTCCCTTCCCTCCTCATTGTCTTCCGATTTATCCTCATTTGTAAGAGTGGGTTCAATCGTTCGAATGCTTGGTATTACAGCAAACTTAACTTGGTCATATACCGGTGCACTTCAAATATATTACATGTCTTTTTGTAGTTGTACATTGCTTTTTTGTGTGAAAAGTCTTTATGAATATCACCAAGTTAATTTTGTGTATGCTTGTATCATTTTTAAATCACATTGTCGCTTTTGATATGTATGAGTTGTGTTTTGAAGTTCAACCTGGTTACTTAACACTAGCATCTAATATCAACCAAGTTAATTCATTAATCAAGTTATACTGCGATATGCACTAGCTGAATGAACTGGTTTACTCTTTATATTTTCATAAACGGCGTGTTTTGTTGATTTTAAAAGTTCCATGCGTGTGCAGGTCTTCATATTTTGTGCGTCTATTTAGGTTTTCGGCGCGTGGTTAGTGGCTCTCATCATACCTATCGAGACAAGCATATTTCCGCGAATGTAACAAGGGTATGCTAAATGTTTAAATAAACTGATTATATAATTTGAGGAAGTTGTAACCTGCCAGCTACCCCAACGAAATACGCAGTACAACAGCAAAGCTCCAAAAACACAGACAAAGGTAATCTGAAGTCTCAAATTCTGTTGATCATTAGGTTTAAGTCATGGACTTAAGAGCGGCAATTCGCACTCGAACCTTGTAATCTCTCCGATGGATTGTAAATCGGAAAGTTGATACCTGAGTGTTATTTGCTGAGACCTCAGAAAGTACTATCCCGTTTGAAATAGTCCGTGATTATTCAAGCGTTGTTTTTTTGAAATGGTTATAATTTCCTGCTTTCATGTAGGAATTTTATAAGTATGTGCACAATTTTATTATGTATGGAGGCAGTTTGATGTGGCGTTGGATTGGGAGCTGTGTTGTGATAGGAAGTCTCTTTCCGATAAAACTATATGTTTGTAGTTGCATGTAAATAAAGTTTATAGCATTTAAAATACTTTTATATATATATATATATATATATAATATATATATATATATATATTATATATATATATATATTATATATATATATATATATATAACTTTTTGGAAATGTAAAGATTCGAAACCGAAAAAAAGTTTATGTGGTTCCCAATTATGGAAAAATCTGTGCTTTCACAGCTAAAACATTTTTTTAACGTTTTATCGAATTATTGATCAAAGAAGCATAGCTCTTTGGTGTAAATAAAACATTCTGGTTAAGGCTTACTCGGTTGTGTGCTACTCTTCCCAAAGTAGTATTGTATCGTCATTTTGTGTTTGAATTTCATCCAAAACGAGAGTGATTATATGGCTGCATCGATATCATTTAAAGAGGAGATATATTTGCTGTTTTGATTCAAACTTGGTGCAACTCGTAAGTAGTGTTTTTTAAGATTTTTAGGTTTTGTCATTTTTTTTTTATCACGGCACATTCATAGCTATATTTGTGTGAAGTGGTTATTCTTCGTCAGTCATGATAGTTGAGAATGCAAGTTTGATGTCATTCTAGTTCCTTAACGATGAAATGAATTCGAATGTACATTATTGTTTATTATAATTTAAATAGTGTTTAATTTATACCATAAATTATGCTGACTTAAATCATCTCACAGCATCAGCGCGGCAAGCAACGTAGAACCGGGCGCAACGCCCGTAGGTCACGTTGCCATACCACATTAGCACTACGAGATTACAGAGGTAACGTATAAACACGATATACAGAGGGAGGAGTAAAGTAAAGAGTCCAGAACATAATAGTAGCAATTCATGATTCTATAGATGCGGTTTTCATAGATTTTCTGTGAATACACTTGCGCCACGTGGACCGATGTTTCTGTAGCCATTTTGTCACCTAGTGTCTCTAGCCATTTATGCGATCATCACGCGGACATTCCTAACAGGTAATCTATCAGATTTCTACCTAAATCACGCTTGTAGACCAGTTAGTAAAGGACTTCATGGACTGAAGCCAAATCGAGGCCTTTGAATACCCGTCACTGTTTTGGCTGAGATTTCGCAGACACCGGACCACCAGGGGTGATGAGACTCCGAGATAAGGGAGCGATCAACGCTATCAACATATACTTCACTCCTATAGACTAATTAGGGGAAAAGCCAAGCGGCATACTGGGAGTAATACATTGTAATTTGGGAGGTGAGAAAGCGCATCCCAAGATATGCCTGCAGTGTTACTCAAGGAAGTTCACAAGACCCTGATGCATGTTGGGTTCTTGTCTTCATCAAACATGGGACGATTGTGTTGCCATATTCTAAGTTGACGAGAGAACCTCCTGGGAGGAAATTAGTTCATGAGAGTTCAAAAGAATGTGAGTAAGAATTTCTAAGATGTTGACATCGTATGATGAATTAAAAAAGGGTGATACGGGGACAATCATGACTGACTCCACTTGAGGATGAAATTCTGGTGAACAATTCGCATATGCTCTGACTCGCAGTGGTTGGACGAATTAGTAAGAGAGCTGTTTATAAGGTTAATGTAGTTTTGAGGTACGCCTTTAATGACAAACTTGCCTAAATAGATCATGTATTCGAATTAATACAAAGCTATCAGTATTTGAGGGTTTGTAAAGTATGTCAATTAGATACTCTAATGAACTTCTTCATAGGGCATTAACACTCAGATTAGGTAAGCTTGGCTCGTGATTTTAAGCCCAGATAGGATATTAGCTGAATACAGTCTGAAAAGACAAATAGGAGGCATGCTTCAGGGTTCCAGCTCAGCGAAGAATAAGGGCGCCCGTCTCCTGCAACTTTGCTCAGATACTCGGTTATTTCTAGCCAACATGAATAAGCATAAGAGGCGACATCGTTTAACATTGGCTACCTCCTGGCCTAATCAACTATGGTATATATTCACAACGAACATATCGCCATAGTCACGTGGAAGAGGCTCGATAGAAGGTTCCCGATCTTTCTGAGTACATAATTGGATTCTGATTATTAGTACTCCTTTTAAACGCGCATGTCATTGGCTTTTTGCACCTTGCTGGGCAAAAGAAAAACTACCAAGGAAAAACCTGTTAGAATTCAGTTCAGCAATGTGCAGAAACAGCCCCAAAATTAAATTCAGGAACAACTGAAGAATCACTTAGGCATTATATGTATATGACCGTCCCGATATTAGATACTGCTTGGTAAGGTGTCAAACCAGAGTTAGTTTGCTCTACAGTGATTATCTATCAAGAATTGATTATCAAACATGCCCACGAAAAATCAAGTGTGGTCTCAATGGCTTCTGTTGATTTTAGTGATCCCGAAGACTTATTCTCATGGCTTCCGAAAATGACGATGAGCGAAAGAGTAATCAGGTATAAACAAACGACAAGTCTGCGACACGACGTGAAGCAAGTGTTCGTGGGTAACGAAAGCAAAGGAAATGGAAAAGGCAAGAGCACGGTGATTCGGTAAACTAGACAACTTTTCATGAGATAATTTAAAAGAAACGGAGTTAGAAATCCGTGCGGTAGTGCAGATCGATTTTACGAAAAAAAGATGGAACACTTATTAGTTCTCAGTCTAGACGTGTAGAAACCGGGTGGCATTAAAACTTCAAGGAGCAGTTTTTAGTTGGCCTTTTCCGTGACTCTAAAACTTCCCACTATTTCGAATTTACATGCCAGAATGGAAAGTGATTAATGTCACTCTTCTTTGAACTTTTGTTGGCGAAGTTCGAAAAGCTATAGCCAATCTAAAGGATGACGTGTCAGATGCATGCGGTGGTCTCAGTATGGTGTTATACCTCAGAGTTGTTCTATAAGTATGGTGGCCACTTGAACCACAAGTGACTGATATTTGACTAAGGTTTGGGCACTTGACATAATTCCGTCTGCTGGTGTCGATCGTGTATGTCGTTTCTTCCGCGGTATATAAGAAAGGGTCAAATCGTCCTGCATAACTCATAGAGGAATGTTAATTTAGGGGTTTTTGATTATATAAGTGTTAAAATACTAGCTTCTCTAATTATCAGACGCTTAACTGCAACTCGTGATCTCCGATATTATACGAGTTGTTAAATATTCAGGAGGTTTCAGACTTGGTCGCGGTTGTATAGACCAAGATATCTTCACCGATTCGCCAGATTTTCTTAGAACCCAGGACAATAGTGTTTGCCTGGATTGAAAGCGGATTTGTATCTCTGATTAGACCTGTGAAGTGGTCTTTATGGCAGTTGTCTTCATGAAAGGGGTGCCCCACAGAAGTACATAAAAATGTTTAAGGCGTTTACTCAAGCACTATTTTAGGTCGTTGTTACAGAGCATATCGGCGATTCTGTCTATATTTGAACTTAAATCAAGTGGTTTTATGTCGTCAGGCTGCCCACTTCCCGTCATGTTTGTTTATTGATTTCATAGTTGCACATACGGTGGTATTGTACACTTTCATCTGTTTGACTTTCAGGAATGGCTCCTACCAGGAAACCAACTTATTGATTTAGAATATGCTGACGATATTCGTCCGTTGGTTTGGCGGAAGACGCTGCATACGATGCAGAAGCTTGTAACGCAATAAGCTCGATGCAAGCATGGTTAGAATGCGGTTTCTCCCCTCTAAATGCAAACGATTGCTTCCTTATGTGGAGTGGTTACATGATGTCAACATTATGAAGGATAAGA
>JALJAT010000678.1:0-10978 GCA_034768735.1 Schistosoma mekongi | reverse complement strand
ATGAGGTCTTCATACCCGGTGTTATCCACTCCGGACCTTGGCGTTGAAGTCGCCATTAGAATAGTCAGGTCCTTGGCTGAACATTTGCGATGATTGAGCAGCTCGCATAGAAACTGGTCTTGTGTCTTCGTGGCTGGCGGTGGTGGGTGCGTAGCACGGATGACATTCATGCAATCCCTTCCTTCTTCGTCTTGAGGATGCTGTGATGAGCTAGGTCATTTGAGGTTTCCCATATATACGGAGACTTCCATGCACTTGGGAGAACTGTTACTAATAAACATCAAAAAAGTATATCTATGCTACTGTTTTATATAGAGTGTACTTTATTGTCATAAAAACTAAATGTGTACTGCAAAACTTTCTATAGCTCTTTTGATTGGTTTCACTTTTAAACTCTAGTTTAAATTTTATTTGAAATGTTTAAATTGTTTCTCTGTTAACATTTGTTACTTAGATATACATTTAAAAAAAAATTATAATTATGATTGTGGTATCTTATGAAATATACTGAAAAACATTCCTAAATTTATTGAATTTTGTGATTGGTAACACAATCTAGAAAGCTCTTTTGTCCTATTTTGAACACTCATGCGGTTTGATGTACCTGCATTTCAATTTGAATGTGGATACTGGACTTGAATTCAGTCCTCTTCATGCTTAAACGCCATAGCGTTCCGCCACTAACTACAGAGTCCAGACGTTTACACTTATGCGGGTATATGTTAATTAGGATGAGGTTTGTATATTCCCGTTGATTAGTGTAGAACTGACAACTGGTCAGTTCTGTTTGCCATATGTCACTGAGCGAAATGCGTCGTATATTAGCAATAAATCACAGTTTAATCTTTAGTTGGATTGTGACTGTCCAGGAGGAGCCGTTCTTCATATTTGGACTCATCAGCCAGATGTACTCAGTTTGTTAAGTTCATTTTTTGTACAGTTCTAATAGCTTTGGCGGTAGTGTATATTTAACTGGTATTAAAATGATATGTTATTGTATGAATAGAAGTTTTCAAATCAAATATATTTAATTAATGCTAGATCCGCATTGGTAATGGATAGAGTTTATTAAGTAAGAATTAAGCTTTATATGATGCAGTACGTATGTTATAGTATAGTACTATGAAGTTTTACTGACAATCAGAAGAACTAGTAATTACTCATTGAATCCATTACCAGTATGTAGTATAAATATTAATTGAATCGGTCGCTATTTGCTTAACATATTGTGGAACAATCATATGATAATTTTAACTTCATTAACAGATGTATATATGACGATAAAAGTTAAAAATAGAAATAAATACGATAAAAAAATGGGTTTTAAATGTCCGATATCAAATCACCCTTCATTCCTGAATACTATCGGCATTACCGGAAAGGGAATGTAACTACAACTTGTTTCCAAACACATAAAAGCGCTCAAAATTTCAGTATGGCGAAGGCTTCAGTAAATTTACTTACTTTCCTACACACGTTATACAAAGCTACGTAGAGATTGGATATCACTCATTTTTGTCTATCTCAATTATACGTAGATGAAAGATTGGCTGTTTTTCCCTTATTTTCGCTATCATTCATTTGATTTCTGGTCATACGTATGTGTTGTTCAACTACTCTTACATGAGATCCCAATAGGTCCTGCTGGATGGCGGTTGTTTCACAACAACGCATGTAACTGCACGACACAGAAGGATCTTACGCATACTGTTTGGGTTTTTCAAAAAGTGAACTCGTGTCCCGCACGGGGGTAACTTCCGGAGACATTTTGTACTATATGCCTAGATATTTAAAGGAAGCATCAGTCCCCTTGAAATGCAGGCACCTTCCTGAAGAAATCCAAATATCAAAACCATAGTCACGTAGGTTTTCCTGTTCAATACCTAAAATAACTCCTTGCTGGATTATATATTACGAATACGATTTTGTACACTTCAGTTAAGTTTTATCTAGAAGCTCATTAATTTTTTTAAGATTATCGTTTAATTTCCTCTTCACTGCCACACCTCATTCGTCTATATAAACTTAATTTTATTCATATTACTACACTAAGTATTCCTCTCGTTTTACTTGAACTTAAAGATGTTTTTAACGGTGATCTTTTTCATTTTCCTGACCCTGTACTCATGTATCAATAATGCATTTGAGTTTAGTGAAATCAATATCAGTAATCTACTTATTACTTGAATTTTAATGCAATTATAAAACGATCCATCCAAATAAAACAATATAGTAATTGAATGAAATCAATTTACCTATTCATAAAGTGGCAATATCCAACACTAAAAAGATAAACTGAACTGGGAGGAGTTTCATCATAGAATATGTTGGTAGAGTTGCTATTAAAACGCATGGAGCGCTAAACAGCTATTTCCGTCTTCATAGCACTCTTTAGAATGTGTACCTTTAATTCCGTCACGAAAATCAAACACAGTTTTTGCATGTTTGCCAACGCCTAACGCTTTGTGCCTCTGGTTGCGTGTCCAGTAAACGTGGATGTCCATAGTTCTCGAATGGGGAAGGAGACAGTTATCACCGGGATAACAATGCCTGGTAGTAACCTGCATCACAACCTGATGGAAGTAACAATCCTTCGAATAGAACGACCTCTCAGTGTCGCATAGAATAGCGTTCACAAACCTCAAAGGCCCTGGCTTCTATTCGCCTGACGGAAATCGAGGTTGCCACACTAACTGAATAATTTCATAATAGGAGGACAATTGTGCCCAGTACCATCTTGTTTTTACTGGCATCCTAACCAACATCAATCTGTGACTACTCTAGTCAACCAATTTACTGAATGATTTCCCCAAAATCACGAATAGAGAGTAGGCCAATGACATATGACGGTGAATTAGAGTTTCATAAATGTAGTAACCTCATTTTTATTTGAAATATAGGAAAATCAATCGATAATTACGTCCTGTATTTTGATGTAGCACAACCCCCTTGCGAAAGCATATATACAATTATAAGTAAATGATGCTACGTTTTAGGATCCTCAAACGGTGGCTTCAATTACCTAAGTTGCTAATCGTGTTGATGGTACCTATCGTTAAATCTGTTTTCCACCAACTACCGGCAACTAAACCACATTAAGATATATTTAAAGCACGTCGTGACTTCAATGATTAGTACGATCACAAAATGACTTATATCAATTCCTGTCAACACGCAGATCTAACTAAAAATTTATCATCTTCATTACTGAATGATTGAACAATGTACGCCTTCCTATCAATATTTCGTATTTAATTATAATCCAATTTCAAACAGAGAATGCAGGCAAAAGTAAATGAAGTTTGACTTTATAGTATGTTTAAATATTTTGTGAAATTGGTACGTCAGTTCACGTTCAAGCATAAACTTATTTGAATGGAACTCCCACTGCCGTGTTTCGTTTCTACTGGCGATTAAGAGTTATCTACGATAAAAGGTTACTGCGTTTCTGTGTTTTAGTGGTATCAATGATGTCTATGCAGAGGATCCTATAGTCGTGCAGGCAGCTGGTCCTAGACCTCCGTGCTCTAAATGGTTACCCACTGAATCCGTTTTGTACATGAATACCAATAAAATGAATTTAGCTTTCAATTATTCATTGTGTTTAATTTCAAAACTGGTTAGTTATTCTTTTATCCATGTCCGTAACGTGGAATACAACCTATTATTTTACTAACCCTATCACTCTTACATGTTTCTTGTAATTTCGTAACGACCACCCAAAATCATCTTGCATCAAATCTCTTGTAGATGTTTTTATAATAAATAAATGTCTGTAGTTGGCATTTATCTATAATGAGTTACCTCAAATTTACTTCTTGAGAATTGTTTTGGGAGTTGTAACTGGGTTGTGGGTTCTAAGCATATTTTAAAGTATAAGAGACAAATTAATGGTTTTTCATAATTTTTCTATACTATCTGTCGATAAGATGAACTTGAATTGTATACTATGGAGGCCCGTTTGATTAATTTACATAGTTAGCCATTCTTAGAATACCGTAGCAATGTTACAACGGTTTGTCTATCATCTCGATCTTGGTCATTTTATAGGTGAATCCCACCGACAAATTGTAATCTCCACTATAGAACCCCTCCCCTCCAATAAAATAAATTTCACTGTCAGTCACGAAATATAAGGCTAGATGTTAGTCATCTGTGTAATAGATTCCTTCGATTCTTGACTATGCTCTAAAACCAGACGACTATGTATCATGACAGTACAACTGTGTAACGATTTATTACTTATTATAAGTGCAATAAAAGGATAATCTAACTCCTTTATGTCTATAATCCAACTAGACATACAAGTTTCCTATCATTTTATTTTCATAGAAATGTAAACAATTGTTAGTTATATAGTGTCCTGTATGCTGTGTTAAACCATTTATAATCTTTTTGATTGTTTAATTTAAGACTTGTAGTTTAGCTTTGCTTAACTATTTGTTCTGGATCACAGACCGTTGGAATTTAAATCGTTACTCATTTCTGATTGGGTTTGAGGATATTTGACTTTGACTCATTAATCCCTAGGAAGCGAACCCTTAACTATTAGCTTATCGGGAGTTACTTATTCCTTAAACGTCTTAGTCAGCATCCATTGGTTTACAAATCTACCGCATTGAATTTACAATATTGATAAACTTTATCATTAGTGTTAGCCGATAACTACCCTATATTCTCAATTGTGGTTTGAACTTTTTGCTCGAATTAACGCTTAAAGTTATTACTAATGGGTTTACAGTTTTATTGTACTAGGCATTGTGCATTCATGCTTGGATTTAATACACAAAGTTGTTTATATCTAGAGCACTCATTAGGTCAACAAACTCTGAGCAACTGTTTTATCCGCAGTGTTAAGACTACTCCGAATACACACATGTACCTGCCAAATGTACATATACTTCTGAGGCTGATTAATTAGCGATGATTCAGCTCCAAGCCATCTGTTACACAATGAAAAAGTTTTAATGTTAGTCCTAGACCTTGATACATAACACGATTGTTAATAAAGACAAATCATATTCTGTGTAGTTAGAGTACCTTTTTCAGAGCTGCTACTGCCCACTTTTTTTATTGATCATTTATTAAAAAAAATATTTGCGCTCCTTAATTGTAACTTCCCATTAACCATCTTTGGTCTTTACAGCATTTGTACTCCTTGACCGCAAAGTTGTTCCATACTATAAGGTTTCAATAGTGTAGTTGTTTTTCGTTAACCAATTCTTACTTACTGTGTGGCTTTGTCCTTTCTCTCTTACTCATAAAATTTTGTCAACTCATCTTCCTGCTAGATAATCACGTTCGTTAATTCGGTCAAATTTCATAGTGTGAAATCTTACTGCTTCGTTACAAACATAAAGTTGTATCACCACGAATCACAATTACCTTCTTCACTTTGATGCCAGATCATTTCAGTGATTTCGCTTAAAATGTATACACCTTAAATGAATACCTTTCCTTACGTGAAATCGATAGAACTTACCAGCGATTTCGAGAGAGAATGATCACGTTAAAAATACTTTTGACAGGTAGACTGAATTTCGTCATGTAACACAATTACTGTTTCCCACAAAGCAAGTAGTATATCCCCTTTATAATGATGTTAGCTTGCAATTTTCTTTTCAGTAATTGTTTCAAAACTGCTACCTATATTAAGGTAGTTAGATTAATGAAACATTGTAATCAGTTATTGATGCCATAATTCATAAATCATTTTCCATTACCAATTTAACAAAAAGTAGTCTTGACACTCATTAACAAAATACATTGTAATCTTAAGACTTAATATTTCCGTAGACCATTTTAATCCAGTTAATCATGATCTTTAAATTTAACTATTTCTGACACTTGTTCCCATAGGTACGCACTCCCTTAACTTGCCCTAATAATGACACAATTTGAGTGCTTATCATAACTACTACGAATAAAAAGACATGGAGAATTGTGAATAATCATTTCCAACTGGGTTTTTTAGATTATAATATCACTTATGCTCAAAATATATTTGATTCTTCCTGTCGATTTGTTTATGGGACTAACAGTTTTGATCATCCTCTACTGAGATTGCCTCGATATAGCGATGATTTACAAGTATCATTTGATCTAAAAGTGGCAAGTAAGAGAACAATATAGCACCTTATCTCTAATATTGATAAGTATACAGAAATTGTTGAGTAAATTAACATACCAATTACATCAGTTGGTTCCCTAAATTTCATTAAATTATGAGTATCTCAGAGTTAAGACAATGAACAACCAACAATATGTTTTTAGTATACATTTTAATTCTCTATTATTTCATTCTGAAAACTTTTCCAGACCAAAGTTGATTTGATTATTACATCGATTGGCTAATGAATACAAATGGTTGTTCATAGTTTTCCAGAGAATGTTTTACATTTGAATTGATATCATGAACGTATATAAGTTAGAATAACAATTAACACTTGAAAATATTGGCCATATTCTCTTCAATGTTATGGATTGTGTTTACCATTGTACTGAAGACCCCAGTTTAGAGTTTTAGCCTGTCTTTCAAAGTATAGCGAGAACGTTTAACCTCTGGCTTCTGATTTCGTATTACCTTCCCGTTAATTCTAATTTTTTAATCAATGCCAGCTCTCTACTTGACTCTCTTTAGGCAGTAATTATTTAGGTTATAGTTAAAAAAAAACGTGTTCAGTGGAGTTTAGTATTGTCGGTAGGAAAACGACTAGGTATCATAATATAACATAATTTGATTGACGTTTAGAATACATCTATTGAATTCTGGCTTATTTGTCAAACTGTTCCAAACGTTTTTCGAAAAACCTGAAGTCTGTACTCTATTAACGTGATAGGGTGAAGAGTTTAATTTTCATGGCTTCTGAGATGTGTTTAAGAATGTCCACTTGTGACCTCACATTCAATACCAAGATATGTACACTACATATTTATATCTCCAGTATCAACATTGGAGAGGGGTGACGAAAGTTGCTGTAATAGTCCCTAATCTGATTAATCATGTTATTTTACAAAATTAAAATACAACTAAGTATTGGGATCCAGAAGCGGCCCAGAAGACCTTTCGTCCATTTAAACTTGGCTTAATAAATACAACATATTCTGTGTAAGCTGTACATCGGTCTTGAACCCCGTTTAATTTTTCTTACCATATTCGTAGTCATATTTAGCTAATGAACCTGATAGTTACTATTTAGATCAACAAAGAATAGTATATACATCCTTTATCTTCAGCTTCCCGATAGGGGAGACGATTTAATCATTATATTTTTAATTAATTATGGTAAATTTCTTCAACCATGACATTTCTAACAAGAACAAACCTTTGAAGTTATTGTAACTAATATTTCGTGATCGGCAGCACATAAGGCTTAGACTACTACTCAGCACTAATGCGAAATAAATAATTTTGCTACACCTATTCTGATTGATTTATTAACTGATTAGTTATTTTTCATGATTATCTTTCATGTTTTTTGATTTTCACATTTTTCTATACAACCGAATTTTTCTTTTTTGACCATGTAATCGTTTATTCTACATCAGTAATCGTATACACCAACATATTATTTACTAATACATTAATCAGTACTCCGTCAAACGAGAATTTATATTTGATCATAGAGTAGGGATTCAATGGGATAGCAACGTCTAGGTTTCTAACTAAGAAAGAGTTGCTGCCCACGTCGTTCAGTGAATGGTTCTTGTGGGATGCTGTTCAAGCGTCTTCAACGTAGTCATGTTCACTAAAACAAACAAGTCAGCATCAAGTGCGCGATCCTATACAACTTTTTTATGTAGGGATTATTTACACGCTACACATACTGTGACTAACTCAAAATCTCATTATGAAATAATATCATCTGATGAAACATGTTCAAAGTTAAACCTTATTAGCGATTGATTTTTTCATATGACTTGTTCATAAACATATAACAACTATGTGTTATTTATAATACATATATTTCTAGTTTATTTCACTCTAATTATAATTTTTCCATTCAGCAAACGTAGATTAAATTACATAGATGTCATCATTTCAAAGATTGTACTCATTCTTATCATGGTAATGTCATTTGTTTCTTTGCTTTGTCCGTTTATATCTGTACTATGTTTTTCCCTATCCAGAATGAATGATACACAAACGAATATTGATGACATATTTTGGAATCGGTTTGTACGAACACTACGGACTGAAAATACTGAACATATACCCTGATTTTGGGACGTTGCGATAACCTAAGCTATATCTACTACCAAATAAATCACTATACTATTAACCCTTATCATAAACACAGTTAATGTGTCTTTCTTCAAGTGACAAATACAGGGAAAAGTGAAAGCTGTCAATAATACCACCCCCCCTTCTCTCGCCTATGCCGCCCTTCTAAAATCTTGACCATGAACATAAAGACATCCACATCTTTATCTAAGATAATAAAGGAATTGGAGTGAAGGTTAGAACAATCAACTGATTATGAATTTCCCCTCAACAGGTCTGTAAGGCCTTGTTCTCAATCCATTATGGGCGACATGGATGCTCACTGTTGACACTGCTGTCAGTGATTACTGGTGTCAGTGTTGTTTGATCAGACTAATTCATGACAACAAATTATTGGTATAATATACAGAGGTTATTTTCAAATATTCTTTGTTTAAAAGTGTACTACATTCCCATTTTCGATCATTTTTCTGTTCACCCAGTGCACGGATTTTTTGCATGCTGCGTAGTTTTTCACCAATACTCATCGCAGACTGTTCCATAATCAATCACAACTGTCCTGCTGTTAAGATGTATTGCTACTTACTTAGTTTACTTGCGCCGTTGCCTCACAGACGAGCAATGCTACTCACCCTATTCTAAATTTAACTTTGTCTTGCCAATTCCTTTCCAGCTGTTTCCAGTTGCTGTTAATTCTTTTAACAGCTGGTTCTAATTTTCGAAATCATGGGTACTGTGGCCTTCCATTTTTCGTTTTCCCAACAGTACTCCATGTTAATGCTTGTCTCGTGATGGAATCAGATGATTTCCGTACTCTATTTCCTATCCATTTCCAACGTCTTTTTTCTAATCTCTTCTTCGCTGTAAGTTGTTATTCTCTCCCATAGTATACTGTTTGCTGATGGTTTCCGGGCAACGACATTCATATCTTGCGTAGACAGTTGTTTATAAAAAGTAACTTGTACCCTTTAGATGATGTTTGCATATTCTCCCAGTTTCAGCTCCATAAGCAGAACTGTCTTGACGTGGAATGGAAAAAGTCTTACCTTTGAGGTTGGTCGACATTTTATTTAGTCCCCTATGTTTCTTCAGATGCAGGAATGCTGCCCACGCTTTTACGTCTGCATCAGACCCTCCTTGTTCATCGATGATAACTTCCCATGTATGGATTTCCCAATCAAGTTTTTTGTTTGATTCTCCCTGTGTTGTAGTTGACGATCTCACTCTTTCTCTTATGTATGTCCAAGCCTACTGATGCTGAGGTTGCTGCTACGTTGGTTGTCTTCACTTGAATTTGTTGGTGTGCATGGGCTAGAAGCTAGATCATCCGCGAAGTCCAAATCATCGAGTTGCTCCTACCTTCCACTGAATGCTGTGTAATTTATTTCATCTCCCTTAGATGTGAAAGTCCTTCGTATCCAGTCAACCAGCTAGAAGGAAAAGAAAAGGCAACAGTAGGCAGCCTTGTTTGCCTCCGGTCCTCATTGTGAATGCATTATGTCACTGTCTCCCTGCACGACTTTTGCACTGTGGGTCCTCGTAAGGATCCGGATGATGTTGCGAGTTTCTTCTCTGGCATGCCATAGTGTCGAAGAAGTTTCCTTAGTCGTTCTCCCGTCTAACACTGTCCAAACGCCATCTCATAGTCAATGGATTTGGTGTTACAGTGACGAGTTTCCCTCGAAAATCCTCCAATTGACTGTTCAATCGCGTGAGTGCTTGCCTTCTTTTCTTGATCGGTCGTCTAAGCTTATTATATTTGCCTCCTAATTTTCGTTGGTGTTATACAGCTGTTTCCTATTTTCTTTTCTTGCAGCTTTTTTCCTCCACTGTCGTTTGCAAGGCCTTCGAGTATTTCGTTTGTCGGCCCTAATTCCCTCTTTATTTGCTTATTACTTCTGTATATCAGGTTCTGTCCTTGATTTTCTCTGCTCCGCGTCTTGGCTGTTGTTGATTTCTGTCTTCCTTGTTCCCCCCCTCCTTGAATTTTGCTCAGGGTCTCAGTGGAGATCCACTCCTTATAATGGTGCTCTTGCGACCAGAACTTCTGACATGTTGAAGTTATTCCTCCGTCGACTTCTTTCCAGGTGTCCTTCATAGTAGTTTCTTCCTTTTCCAGTAGAGTCTTGTAAGGTTGACCATGTTGCTATGATCTATTTTGAATTCCTTGAGTTCTCAGTATCTAGAAGAAAGGCTGTCTTGACCGTTATAATGCTGTTACTCCCGCGTCTATTGCTTCTTTAGGCTTCAGTTTTCATTTGCCCAACACCAGTGGGTGTCGGAAGCTGTGCCACCTCCTCTTCTGGTTCTCACATCTCCCATTGCTCTTTTCTAATTTTGTTGATGCATATATGATCGTTCATTCTCTTGGTATGATCTAGGAGGCCCAGGTAGCCTTGGTGTATGCCTTTGTGGGGGATATTGTGCCACCATAACCGATTTGTTGGAGCACTAGATTTTGTAAATCTTTCAGCGTATCTCATCTTTTTTCCAGTTCTTGGTCGTCCCATGATTCTTCATACCAGTGTTGTCCATTCCACTTTGGCGTTATGTCCCCCCCATCAGGATCGTCCTCCTTTCCCGACACCTGGCTATAAATTGATGCGGTCTATCGTAAAACTGATCTGTGTCTGCGTCATTGCTGTCGTTGGTTGTGCATAACATTGGTAATATTTCGTAGTAATTCCCTTTCATCCATTGTTTTGAAAAGATGCTTTGATGGGACCCTGGGTCCATGTGGTTCCGTCCCACAGT
>JALJAT010000677.1:0-10981 GCA_034768735.1 Schistosoma mekongi | reverse complement strand
AAGATAATATAATAAACACTCTCGTTGTTTTTAAAGGGAACTTTTAAAAGTGAGTATATGAGTCTGGCAGTTGTGGAGCAGCCTTAATCTCAGTACTAAGGAGGCAGATAACAGAATTCTCTGATGTTCAAGCCCGCCTAATCTACAGAGAGAACGGGCCGGAACTGGCTAGGGTTTAAGTTGGAGAACCTTGTCTCGTAAGGAGGGTAGAATGTTGTGCACCACCTTCTTCCCCATGTAGAGGTGATGGCGAGAGTTGATGGGTGAAGTTGATTGGCGGTGAGATTGTGTAAGACGAAGGAGGTGAATTTGTGCGACAACTTCTTCCCCATGTAGAGGTGATGGCGAATGTTGTGGGGTAAGTTGATTGTCGGTGATGAGAATGTGTAAGACGAAGAGAGAGTAGAAGTCGTGCACCAACTTCTTCCCCATGTAGAGGTGATGGCGAGATGGTGTGGTGTAAGTTGATTGGCTGTGATTGGTGTGTAAGAGGAAGGAGGGTAGAATGTTGTGAACCACCTTCTTCCCCATGGAGATGGTGATGGCGAGGAGTTGTGGGTTGTAAGTGATTGGCGGTGATGGTTGGTAAGAGGAAGGAGGGTAGAATGTTGTCACCACCGTATTCCCAGGTAAGGTGATGGAGAGATGTTGTGGGTGTAAGTTATTGTGCGGTGATGGTTGTGTAAGAGGAGGAGGGCTAGAATTTTGTGGCAACCACCTTCTTCCCAGTAGGTGATTGCAGAGAGTTGAGGGTTGTAAGAGTTGATTGGACGGTGATGCATTTGTGTAGACGACGAGAGGGTAGAATTTGTGCACCTGCTTTTCCCCATGTAGAGGTGATGGTCGAGATTTGTGGTTGTAGTTGATTGGCGGGATGTGTGTGTAAGAGAGGAGGTAGAATTGTGTGCACCACCTTCTTCCCCATGTAGAGCGTGGATGGCGAGCTGTTGTGGGTGTAAGTTGATTGGCAGTAGATGAGTTGTGTAGCGAGGAGGGTAGATATTGGCCGACAACTTCTTCCCCATGTAGAGGTGATGGCGAGTGTTGTGGGTGTAAAGGTGATTGGCGGTGATGAGATGTGTAAGACGAAGGAGAGTAGAAGTCGTGCACAACTTCTTCCCCATGTAGAGTGATGGCGAGATGTGTGTTGTAATTGATTGGCGGGATGGTTGTGTTAAGAGGGAAGGAGGGTAGAAGTGGTGACCAACTTCTTCCCATTAGAGGTGATGGAGAGATGTTGTGGGTGTAAGTTGATTGGCGTGATGAGTTGTGTAAGACGAAGGAGGGTAGAATTGTGTGCGACAACTTCTTCCTCATGTAGAGGTGATGGCGAGATGTTGTGGGTGTAGTGATTGGCGGTGAGAGTTGTGAAGACGAAGGAGGTAGACTGTCGTGCACCAACTTCTTCGCCAGTAGAGGGATTGGCGAGAGTGGTGGTGTAAGTGCATTGGCGGTGATGAGTTGTGTAAGACGAAGGCAGGGTAGAATTTGTCCCACAACGTCTCCCCATGTAGAGGTGTGTGGAGAGATGTTGTTGTTGTAAGTTGATTGCAGTGATGAGTTGTGTAGGACGAAGGTTGTAGATGTTGGCACAACGTTCTTCCCCATGTAGATGGTGATGGCGGAAATGTGGGGTCGTAAGCTGATTGGCGGTGATAAGTTGTTTAGTACGATGGAGTGTAGAATTGTGCCACCACCCCTCTTCCCCAGTAGGGGATGGCGAGATGTTGTGGGTGTAAGTTGATGGCGGTGATTGAGGTGTGGTAGGACACGAAGGTGGGTAGAATGTGGTGCACACCTTATGCCACATGTAGAGGTGATGGCGAGATGTTTGGATAAGTTGATTGGCGGTGATGAGTTGTGTAAGACGAAGGAGGTAGAATTTGTGCGACAAAGTCTACACCATGTAGAGGTTAAGGCGACATGTTGGGGTGTAAGATATTGGCCGGTGAGAGTTGTTTAGGACGATGATGGAATGTAGAACTTTTGTGCCACCTTTCTATCCAGTAGTGTTGATGGCGAGATGGTGTGGGGTGTAAGTTATTGGCGGTGATGAGTTGTGTAAGACGAAGGAGGGTTAGAATGTGTGCACCAGTTATTCCCATGTAGAGGTGATGCGAGATGTTGTGGGTGTAAGGTGATTGGCGGTGTCTGAGTTGTGTAGTACGATGGAGTGTAGAAATCGTTTTGTGCCCACCACCCTTCTTCCACATGTAGAGGTGATTGCGAGATATTGGGGGTGTAAGTTAATTCGCGGGATATGATGTGTAGGCCAGAAGGAGGGGTGAGGAATTTTTGCACAAACTTCTTCCACATGTAGAGTGATGGCGAGAGTGTGGGTGTAAGTGGATTGGGATGCTAGAGTTGTGTAGGACGAAGGTTGCTTAGAATGTTGTTGCACCACGTTCTTCCCCATGTAGAGGGATGGCGAATGTTGTGGGTGTAAGGATTGGCGGTGATGGAGTTGTCTTAGTAAGAGGGAGTGTAGAATGTGTGCACCACCTTAATTACCCATGTAGAGGTGATGGCGAGATGGTGTGGGTTGTAAGTTAATTCGAGGTGGATATGAGTGTAGGACGGAAGGAGGGCAGAATGTTAGTGCACCCCAAATTCTTCACCATGTAGAGGTGATGGCGAGATGTGTGGGTGTAGTTAATTCGCGGTGATATGATGTTTTATACGAAAGAGGGTGAGAAGTTGTTGCCCACTTCTTCCCCATGTTAGAGTGGATGGCGAGATGTGTGGGGGGTCAGTTGATGGCGGTGATGAGTTGGTAAGAGGAAGGCGGGGAGCAATGTGGTGCACCACCTTCTTCCCCATGTAGAGGTGATGGCGAGATGTTGTGGGTTGTTAAGTTGATGGCGGTTGATGAGTTGTGTAAGTAGGAAGGAGGGTAGAATGTTGGGCACCACCTTATCCCCATGTTGAGGTGAGGCAGATGTTCTTGGTGTATGATGGTTGGCGGTTAATGAGTTGGTGGATGTGTAGAGGTGATGTTGTGCACAACCTTCTTCCCCATGTAGAGGTGTCTGGCTATTGTTGGTGGGTAGTTTATTGGCGTGGTGTTTGTCGTACGATGGAGTGTAGAATTTTGTGCACCACCTGATTCCCATGTTAGAGGTGATGGCGAGATGTGTGGGTTGTAAGTTAAATCGCGGTGACATGTTGTGTAGGACGAAGGAGGGTAGAATGTTGTGCCACCAACACTTCTTCCACATGTAGAGGTGATGGCGAGATGTGTGGAGGGTAGTGGGTGGCAAGTGATGGTGTGAAAGACCGAAGGATGGTAGAAGAAGAACTTTTGGGCACCAACTTCTTCCCCTGTAGAGGTGATGGCGAGATATGTGTGTGTACGTTAATTCGCGGTGGGTCGGTGATATGATGTGTAGGACGAAGGAGGGGCGAATGTTGTGCACCAACTTCTTCCCCTGTAGAGGTGTGGGAGCTGTGGTGGGTGTAAGTTAATTCGCGGTGATTATGACGTGTAGACGAAGGAGGGCGAAATGGTGTGCACCAATTATCCGCATGTAGAGGTGATGCGAGATGTTGTGGTGTAAGTTAATTCGCGGTTGATTATGAGGGCAGGCAGAAGGAGGGTAGTACTGTTGTGCACCAAATTCTTCCCAATGTATGAGGTGATGGCGAGATGTTGTGGGTGTAAACTTAATTCGCGGGATCGATGGTAGTACGAAAGAGGGTAGAATGTGGGCACCCTTCGTCCATGGAGAGTGATGGCGAGATGTTCGTGGGTGTCAGTTGATGGCGGTGATGCGTTGGGTAAGAGGAAGGAGGGTAGATGTTGTGCACCACATTCTTCCCACCATGTAGAGGATGGATGGCGAGGTTGTGGGGTAAAGTTGATTGGGCGGGGGGGGAGAGTTGTGTAGAGGAAGGAGGGTTTTTTAGAATGTTGTGCACCACCTTTTCCAGTTTGAGGTATTGCGAGATGTGATTGGTGTATGATGGTGGCGGTAAGGAGTGGTGTAGGTGTTAGGGTAGAATGTTGTGCACAACTTCGCCCATGTAGAGGTGTAGGCGAGATGTTGTTGGTGTAAGTTTATTGGCGGTGTTGAGTTGTTTGTAGTTACGATGGAGTGTAGAATTTTTTGCACCACGCTGCCCCATGTAGAGTGTGCGAGAGGTTGTGGGTGTAAGTTAATTCGCGGGATATGTTGTGTAGGAGAAGGAGGGGTACGAATGTTGTGCACCAACTCTTCCACATGTAGAGGTGATGCGAGCGTTGTGGGCCCCTTCGTAAGGTATTGGCAGTGATGGTTGTGAAAAGACGAAGGATGGTAGGAATTTGGTGCACCAATTCTTCCCCATGTAGAGGTGATGGCGAGATAATGTGTGTTGTAAGTTAATTCGCGGTGTGATATGATGTGTAGGACGAAGGAGGGCGAATGTGGTGCACCAACTGATTCCCATGTAGAGGTGATGCGAGAGGTTTTGTGGGTTGTAAGTTAATTGCGGTGATATGATGTGTAGGACGAAGGGGGGGCAGCATGTTTGTGCACCAACTTCGTCCCCATGTAGACGGTGAGGGCGGATGTTGTGGGTGTAAGTTAATTCGCGGTGATAGATGTGCAGGACGAAGGAGGGTGAATATAGAATGTTATGCAAAACCTTCTTCCCTTGTAGAGAGGTAATGGCGAGCTGTTGTGGGTGTGGAGTTGATTGGCGGTGAATGAGTTGTTTAGGACGATGGAGGGTAGAATTTTTGCAACCACCTGCTACACCGTAGAGGTGATGGCGAGATGTTGAGGGTGTAAGTGGATTGGGGGTGAGAGTTGGGTAACACGAAGGAGGGTAGGAAAAAAAATGTTGTGAACCACATTCTTCCCCCACGTAGAAGGTGATTGGCGAGATGTGGGGTTTGTAGTTGATTGGCAGTGATGAGTTGTGCTAAGACGAAGGACGGTAGATGATGTGCGAACAACTTCTTCCCATTGTAGAGGTGATGGCGAGATGTTGTGGGGTGTTGTTATTGGCGGTGATGAGTTGTGTAAGACGAATGGAGGGTAGAATGTCGTGACACCACCTTCTTCCCCAGTGAGGTGATGGCGAGGATGTTGGGTGTAAGTTGATGGCGGTGATGAGTTGTATGTAAGGCGAAGGAGGGTAGAATGTAGTGCACACCTTCTTCCCCATGTAGAGGTGATGGCGAGATGTTGTGGGTGTAAGTTGTATTGCGGTGATTGAAGTTGTGTAAGAGGAAGGAGGGTAGAGGTTGTGCACCAACCTTCTTACCATGGAGAGGTGTGATGGCGTGTGATATTGGTGTATGATGGTTGGCGGAATGAGGTTGTGTAGGAGTTAGAGGGTAGAACGTTGTGCACAAACTTCTTCAAATGTAGAGGGTTTTGTTGGGGGGAAATGGCGAGCTCTTGTGGTTGTAAGATGTATGGCGGGTATGAGTTGTTTAGGAACCGAAGGAGGGTCGATGTGTGCACCACCTTCTTCCCCATTATAGGTGATGCGAAATGTTGTGGGTGTAAGTTGATTGGCGGTGATGAGTCGTGTAGGACGAAGGGGGTAGTAGAAAAGTGTGTGAACCACACTTCTTCCCCATGTAGAGGTGATGGCGAAATGTTGTTGGGGTAAGTTGATTGGCGGTAATGAATTTGTGGTAGGGAGAAGGACTGGGTGGAATGTGTGCACCACCCTAAGGACCTATGTAGAGGTGATGGCGGAGATGTTGTGGGTGTAAGTGAAGTGGAGGTATGAGTTGTGAAAAGACGAAGGAGGGTAGACTGTTGTGCAACAACCTTCCTCCCCATGTAGAAGGTGAAGGCGAGTGTGAGTTTCTAAGTTGTTGCGGGTGATGAGTTGTGTAAGACGAAGGAGGGTTTAGACATGTTGTGCACAACTTATTCAATGTAGAGGTGAATGCGAGATGTTGAGTTCTAAGTGTTGGCGGGTTGATTGAGTGGTTTAGGACGAAGGGGGTAGAATGTTGGCACACCTCTTCCCCATGTATAGGTGATTGCGAGATGTTGTGGGTTTGTAAGTTGATTGGCGTTGATGGTTGTGTCAGATGATGGAGTGGAGGAATGGTGTTGCACCAACTTCTTCCACATGAGAGGGTGGCGAGATGTTGATGGTTGTAAGGATTGGCGGTTGATGAGTTGTGTAGGACTGAAGGAGGGTAGGAATGTTGTGAACAACTTCTTCCACATGTAGAGGTGATGGACGAGTGTTGTGGGGTAAGTTGATTGGCGGTTGATGAGTTGTGTAAGTGATGGAGGGTTAGAATGTGGGCACCAACTTCTTCAAATGGTAGAGGTGATGGGAGTGTTGTGGGTGTAAGTTTATTGGCGGTGATGAGTTTTGTAGGACGAAGGAGGGTAGACATGTTGGGCACTACCTTTTACACATTGTGATGGGATGGGCGAGATGTTGTGGGTGGTAAGTTGATTGGCGGTGTGAGTTTGTAGACGAAGGAGGGTAGAATGTTGGTGACACAAACTTTTACAATGTAGAGGTTGATGGCGAGATGTTGTGGGTTTGTAAGTTAATTCGCGGTGATATGATGTGTAGACGAAGGAGGGAGAATGTTGTGCACCACCTTTTCTACATGTAGAGGGGAATGGTCGCGATGTTGGGGGTGTAAGTTGATTGTCCGGTGATGAGTTGTGAAGTAGCCGGGGTAGAATGTTGGCAACCCTTCTACCCTGAGAGGTGAGGGCGCGATGTTTGTGGTTATAAGTGATTGGCGGTGATGAGTTGTGTAAGAGGAGGAGGGTAGAATGATGTGCCACACCTTCTCTCATGTAGCGGTGAAAAATTTGGGGCGATATGTTTATTGGTGTTGATGGGTGGGCGGTAATGAGTTGTTTGTTGCGTATGTTAGGGGGGTAGCACCGTTGGCACAACCTTCTTCCAATTGTAGCGGTGATGGCGAGATGTTGTGGGTGTAAGCTGATTGGCGTTATGAGTTTTTAGGACGACGGAGGGTTTAGAATGTTGTGCACCACCTTCTTCCCCATGAGAGGTATGATGGCGAATGGTGTCGGTTGAAGTTGATTGGCGGTTGGGAGTTGTGGAGTACGAGGGGGTAGAAGTGTGCACCACTTCGTCCCATGTAGAGGTGATGGCGAAATGTTGTGGGTGTAATAATTGATGCAGTGATGAGGTTTGAGGACGAAGAAAGGGTAGAACGGGGCGACAATCTTCACCATGTGAGGTGATGGCGGATGTTAGTGGGGGTAAGTTGATGGCGGGGGAGTTGTGTAAGACGACGGAGGGTAAGAATGTCGTGCACACAAATTCTTTCCCAAGGTAGAGGTGATGGCGAGATGTTGTGGGTGTAGATGATGGCGGTGTTGATGAGTTGTGTAAGACGAGGAGGGTAGAATGTCGTGCAACCACCTTCTGCCCCATGGACGTCGATGGCGGAGATGTTGTGGGTGAAGTTGCTTGGCGTGATGAGTTGTGTTAATACGGAAGGAGGTAGATGTGGTGACACCAAATTCTTCCCCATGTAGAGGTGATGGCGAGATGTTGGGTTTGTGGTAAGTTGATTGGCGGTGCTGAGTCGTGTAAGACGAAGGAGGGAGAATGTCGTGCACAACTTCTTCCCCATGTAAGTGATGGCGAGTGTTGGGGGTGTTGTTAAGATGATTGGGGTGATGAGTTTGTAAGACGAAGGACGGGTAGAGGTCGGCACCAACTTCTTCCCATGAAGAGGTGATGGCGAGAGTTTGTGGGTGTAGTTGTTGGCGGTGATGAGTTGTGTAGAGGAAGGAGGGTAGAATGAGATTGTGCACCACCTTATTACCCAGTGAGGTGATGGCGAGATGTTGTGGGTGTAGGTGATTGGCGGTGATGAGGTGTAGGACGATGGGGTGTAGAAATGTTGGCACCACCTTCTTCCATTGTAGAGGTGATGCGAGAGTAAGGGTGTAAGTTGTGGCGGTGAGATTGTGTTAGGCGAAGGAGGGTTAATAGAATGGTCGTGCACCAAGCTTATTTCCAAGTAGGAGGTGACTGGCGAGATGGTGGGTTGTAAGATGATTTGCGGTGATGATAGTCGTTAGGACGAAGGAGGATAGAATGTGCGCACAACCTTCTTCCAATGTAGAGGTGATGGCGAGATGTGTGGGGTTTGTAGTGATGGCGGGTGAGCGTTGTGTACGACAAGGACGGTAGAATGTTCAATGTGCGCAAACTTTTCCCCAGTAGAGGTTTAAGGCGAAATGTTCGTGGGTGTAAGAGAATTGGCGGTGAGGGAGTGGTTTAGGACGATGATGTAGAATTTGGGCACCACCTCTACCATGTAGGGTTGCTGGCGAGATGTTGTGGGTCGTAGTTGATTGGCGGTGATGAGTTTGTAAGACGAAGGAAGGGTAGAACTGTTGTTGCACACTACTTCCACATGTAGAGGTGATGGCGGAGTTGTGGTTGTAAGTGCATTGGCAGTGAGGAGTGTGTAAGACGAAGGAGGGTAGAATGTTGTGCGACAACTTCTTCCCAGTAGCAGGTGATGGCGAGATGTTGTGGGTGTAAGTTGATTGGCGGTGATGAGTTGTGTAAGAGGAAGGAGGGTAGAATGTTTGCACAACCTTCTTCTCCATGTAGAGGGGGAGGGCGATATGTTATGGTGTTTGATGTGGGCGGTAATGAGTTTTAGCAGGTGTTAGAGGGTAGCATGTTGTCCGTGCACAAATTCTGGACCCTTGTAAAGGGATGGCGAGATGTTGGGGTGTAAGATTGATTGGCGGTATGAGTCTGTTAGGACGAAGGAGGTGAATTGTTGTGCCCAACCTTCTTCATAGTGAAGGTGATTGCGAGATTGTTTCTGGGTGTAGGGGATTGGCGGTGATGAGTTGGTGTAGGACGAAAGGTGGATAGAATGTTGTGCACCACACTCTCCACTGTAGAGGTGATGGCGAACGAAAATGTTGGGGGTAAGTTGTTGGCAGTGATGAGTTGTGTAAGACGAAGAAGGTAGTAGAATGTTGTGGCGCAAGTCTTCCCCCAGGTAGAGGTGATGATGGCGAGATGTTGTGGGTGTAAGTTGATTGGCGGTGATAAGTTGCTGTAGGACGAAGGAGGGTAGAATGTTGTTCACCACCTTCTTCACCATGTTAGAGGTGATGGCGAGATTTTGTGGGTGTAGTTGATTGGCCGGTGAGAGGTGTGTAGGCCGAAGGAGGGTAAAGGCTGTGGCCACCACCTTTACCAATTAGAGGTGATTGCGAGATGTTGAGGGTGTAAGTTGATTGGTCGGTGATGGTGTGTTAGGAACGAAGGAGGGTAGATGTTTGGGCACCACTTCTTCCCATGAGAGGTGATGGCGTAGATGTTGTGGTGTGAAGTGATGGCGGGTGATGAGTTGGTGTAAGACGAAGGATTGGAGAATTTTGTGCGACATACTTCTTCCCCATGTAGATGGGTGATGGCGAGATGTTGTGGGTGTAAGTTGATTGGCGGTGAGGAGTTGTGTAAGAGGAAGGAGGTAAATGTTGTGCACCACCTTTTCCCCATGTAGAGGTAAATGGCGATCGTTATTGGGTTCTGAGGTTGGCGGTAATGGTAAATGATGTGGTGTAGGATGGTAGAGGGTAGAATGTTGTGGCCAACCTTCTTCCCATGTAAAGGATGGCGAGAACGAGATGTGTGTCTTGGCTGAGAGTTGGCGGTTATGAGTTGTTTAGGACGAAGGAGTTTGGAGAAGGTTGTGCACCACCTTCTTCCCCATGTTAGGTGATTGCGGAGATGTTGAGGGTGTAAGTTGATTGGCGGGATGAGGCGTTGTGTGTGACGAAGGAGGGTAGATAGAATGTGTGCAACACCATGGGCTTCCCAGGTAGAGGTATTGCGAGAGGTTGAGGTTGTAAGTTGATTGGCGGGATAAGTTGTGTAGGACGAAGGAGGATGGGTAGGAATGTTGTGCGACAATTCTTCCCCTGTAGAGGTGGTGGGCGAGATGTTGTGGGGGTAAGTTGATTGGCGGTAATGAGTTGTGAGGCCAAGGCGGGTAGATGATGTGCACCACCTTCATCCACATGTAGAGGGATGCGTGAGGTTGAGGTTGTAAGTGATTGGCCGGTGATATGTGGTGTTAGGAAGAAGGGGGTAGAATGTTGTGCGCACAACTTCTTCCCCATTGTAGAGGTGTGGCGCGGACGTTTTGGGTGTAAGTGATTAGGCGGTGTGAGTTTGTGTAAGACGAAGGAGGGTAGAATGTGTGCGACAACTTCTTACCCATGTAGAGTGTGATGGCGGCTGTTGTGTGTGTAATGTAAGTTGTTGGCGGTTGATGAGTTGTGTAAGACGACGGAGAGTAGATATGTGTGCACCACTTCTTCCCCATGAGAGGTAGATGGCTGAGAGTGGTGGTTATTACGTTGATGGCGTGTGAGTTGTTGTAAGAGGAAGGCGGGTAGATGTTTGTGCAACACCTTATTCCCCATGTAGATGTAATGGCGAATAGTTATGGTTTTTTATGATGGTTGGCCGGTAATGAGTTGGGTAGGAGTTAGAGGGGTTTAGAATGTTGTGCACAACCTTCTTCCCATGTAAAGGTGATGGCGAGATGTTGTTGGCGTACGTGATTGGCGGTTATGAGTTGTGTTTGGACGCAAGGAGGGGAGAATGGTGGCACCACTTATTCCCCATGTAGAGGTGGATTGCGAGATGTTGGGGTTGTAAGTTGATTGGCGGGTGATGAGTTGTGTAGGACGAAGGAGGGTAGAGTTGGTGCTACAACTTCTTCCCCATGTAGAGTTGAGGCGAGATGGTGGTGGGGTTAATTTGATTGGCGGATAATGATGTTGTGTAGGCGAAGGAGGTTAGAATGTGTCACACCGTCTTTTCAGTAGAGTTGATGGCGAGATGTTGTGGGTGTAAGTTGATTGGCTGTTAATGAGTGTGTAGGACGAAGGAGGGTAGAATGATGTGCACCACCTGCTTTCCCCATGTAGTAGGTGAGGGCGAGATGTGTGGGTGAAGTGATTGGCTGGTAATGAGTTGTGTA
>JALJAT010000676.1:0-10982 GCA_034768735.1 Schistosoma mekongi | reverse complement strand
TTAAACAGATGTCACCTCCATTTATAGCCTAATACGAACAGATGAGAGGAATAGAACTACGTTCAAAAACGCCACAAATGCATTCATGAAAAAACATTTGTACATCGATATTTTGTATATGTCATAAATGTTTCAAACTTTACACTACACTTGAATTGGCCTTCGGGTCATTAAATCAAGTAGCCAATTCATTGTTAAACTGAATCCCATACCTCTACATTTACTATTTATTATGAGTAAGAGATAAATCACGAACTCTTCTTTGATATCACGAATTGATTTTAAATTAAACAACTCATGATCACCAGTGCAGCCAGGTGACAACTCGTTGACTCTAATGCAGAACAAATTCGTGATATGAAAATCGACAGCCAACTTTTCATCAACAGTAAAAAATTTTTTTTTCTGTTTATGTAATGGACGTATCGCACAAGTTAAGGGTTGTTGATTTTTATTTAAAAAAATCAAGTTAAAGGGTGTTGATCTCTTGAGGTAGTATGGAAGGCGCAGGGTCTTCAGCGGGTTGTTGTTCTTAATATCCTCCATGGAATAGTACTTCTCATGGTTGGTATAGAAAAACACAACATTATGACCGGTAAAAAGATAGGACTCTGTTTCTACAAGATTTCTCGGTGACAGACACACTTGTGCTAAACGGGGCAAATTTGTTTTTTGGGTATTAGAGAACTGGATATTCCCGGTGATTCGTTATGGACTGAAGTTGGACGATCATCTGTTGCTTATATATGGCAATCCTGAGTGATTGCCGCGATGATAGAGATATTCACATATATTAGTTAAGTTGGAGTGTGAATAATCTCTATATCCAGGCAATCTAATCAGATGGCTATTATAGCAACAGAGATCGTCCAACGTCAGTCCCTAACGAATCACGGGAATTACAGTTCATACTAATACCATGCTCCCGTTGCACAAGTGTGTCTTCTGGCCTCAGTAGTTTAGTAAGACCTCAGTGGCGTTTGGCACGCAAAAGAACTGAGTTCGAATACCACTGTGATCATTAACATTAGGATGAAGGTAAATCCAGCCAAGTACCGAATAGGACCAAAACGCGTTTCCTGCATTCACTCACCAATCATAATGAACCTAAACAAAGGAATGTGTGGTTTCTCATGCATCGTAATTCTGTGTCTAGAATGTTACTGTAATCATATTTCATTCCAGAACAGAAAGCCTCTAGAATAAAATCTCGTTTATATAGTTAATTACCTTACTGTACAAATTAATTTTTCCACACATGTTTACAACTGAATATAAAGCAATATTTACTTTAGAGGAAAGATAATGTTACATATTTGGAATGTCATTTTTTAAATAAAGTCTCCCACAGTATTCCTCATATATGGAAAACAACAGACTTCAGTGTTACCTGAAACTTATATTCATAGCAAACCAGTAATGTGTATTGTGTAAGCGTGTCTTAAAATGGAATATATTGCTTACTATTAAATGAACAGTGCATACAATCAATTCAGAATGTAACATTAATAATTATTCTATATATATTTTTGTTTATAAAAGTCACAATTAAATAAAAGATTAAATAAATATAAATACAGCAATTCATAATTTATCTATATATATTATATAATATATAATATATATTTCTAAACAAAAATATGTCCATCGTGATGACGACAATGAGGTGGTGATAGTATGGCAAAAAAATAAACAAACTGTGATTCCTCTGAACACTAAACAGTTACATTCTCATCTATAGGGATATGCTTAATTACTGATAAATCCATTTAAAGAATGGAGTAATCTAGGAAACACAAGATGTAGTACTATGAACGTGCACGAATCATATCTAGATTATGTACCGAAATAACTTAATCAAGCTATATATACATAATTGATACCATTGACGATAGGTAAAGATCATCATATACATTAGTATTAATACACAATTATAATTCATCCTTATCCTAGATTTTGGTATGTACAGAAATAAGCACGATTTGTTACAGAACATATGTGGGGATTAGTGGATTCAGCCAAATACAATTTTATGATCATTCATTGATGTGAATCAATTTACAATAGTAATAATTGTTAAAACTTAAATTGGTTCTAAAACCTTTTTAAATACAGTTATCGTTGTCTATAAAATTGGTGTTGAGAAATCTACTAAAAATAACACATTCAAGTAGATATTAACAGACAGTTTATTATCAACCAGCATCATTTTTCTTGATATCCATAGTGCTTATAAAATTCTGATAATTAAATTACTATACGATTTGATAGTTGACCGTATCCAACCATTTAAAATACGATAAATTTTCGTTTGGAAAGACATGTAAGATGGTGAGCTTTTATATCGAAATTTACAAGATGATTTTAAATTATTACTGATTACTAATAGTCTTTCAAAACAACCGTTGGTGATAAGTGAAAGTATGAACAAATGTAAAAAATAACTATCTATAATTCCGGTTACTAATAAGTAGCATGATATAACATTAAAAATTTATTGGACTTTAAATGATTGGCTGAAGTAACTGTGATTTGACAGATCAAATGGACCCAAAATAACTTGGTAGTAATGTCCACAGTAGTGACATTCTGTAAAAAAGGTTCAGTTCTCATAAGAAATCTTGGATATCTAGGGACTGCAGAAACATTATACTGAGGATTTCAACATGAAGTATAACTTATATCAAAGGTTATCGGCCTGTTGTTTCCAACCATATGATTTAAAATATTTTTTGCAAACAACTAGTTTAGATGGATAATGTTATTTTGTATGGTCAGTTTTTACAGAGAAATGCATTGGGTGAATTAATATTTAATTTTAAACACGGAACCTATAGAATAACCTTTCCAGACTTTAGATAAACTATAGTACGGAGTGACCAATGGTCTTGATGATTATGCTCTCTAATTGGAGACCAATAACACTCTTAAGCATACAAAATATTTATTATCCAACAAGTTATCAATTATTCCTTGGGTTCTGGTAGCATTATTTAATTTTAATGTCATCTTAATAGTAAAATGTCATTATCTATGAGACCCTACTTACCTTAATATATGATACCTAACATAATTACATGACTAAATTTAATCGGTATCAGGCAATACAAAAAGATTTACCACTCTATACTATTTCACAATGTAATATTTGGTAACTCGGCCGTCAGAAATAAACTTCATTCTTTAAACGGCATAATGTATTAGAGAATTTCATTCTATCTGAAACTACATAAATTACTAACCATGTGATAAGTCTGCTATATATACGGCTAGAACCAAAATCCAAAGTGGGATTTAGACGGACTTTTGTCAGCGTAAGGGGAAAAATAATAGACAGCATGAAACTAAGCTTCTGTTATTAAAAACACATCACCAAAAGGTTTTCAAAAAGTTCAAGCTGCCTAATAAATTGCCGTTAATCAAATCAAAATACTATTGTAAACATAATCAACTCACGTGCATTAAAGGGTTCCTTCCGAAACTTGGATTTCTGTTTCCTCTGCAAATAACTAGGTTACTTGCTTCTTTACTCATACTTGCAGTTGCGATCTGATTATGATTAGGTTTGTCTGAGTGTGCAGCTATTATGGATGTATATATTTGTGAATTATTTGATGAAGTAGGCATTGTAATATGTCTTCGTAATTGACCAGATACATTATTATTAATTTTCTCATTAGTTAGGTTGGAAGTCGTATTTGTGTTGATTGTGGAGACATATTTGGGTTTCAGCTGCAAGGAAGAAACGAAACATTGAAAATAGAGGTGATTTTTGGCCCTGTTAGCTGAGATTATGTCGAATATTTGTTGGCATTATCTATTTATCTATAAATGAGAAGAATTTCAGTGTTGGTTTACAACTTGTAGCTTATAAGCAACATATTGACTGAATTTGATACGCATTTACAATTCCGTTACTTATTCTTAACAGATAAGACATCTAACAGTATGCTTATTATACTTTTTGATCAATTATTGTCTCATATGACCATAGGTAGACTAATTCTGTACACAAGCACAGTATAATGAAACTCCAATAAGGTATTTATAGTTAAAATTATCAATTCGAATGGTTGTTACTTCCTATTACATCGTGGAGTAAATGAAAGTTATTTTTCAGATGAGCTTTTTCGATCAGTATTCTGAAAAATCACCTTTAATTTCTTCAAAATGCTGCCTGAGGATCAGAGAATATAACACAGCCGTTGGTTTATACTGAAAACAGGCCAAGCGAAAACTTACGAAATGTTAGCAAAAACATTTTTAGTGGTCACTGAATAGATGAGAAATGAAAAATGACCTAATATCTACATAACATACTTATCTACAGTGAAGAAATATCAAATGGTGGTATCATAGTGAATTATAAACACTGAGAATATATATATATATATATATATATATATATATATATATATATATAATACATCAGACTGATGGACTACTCTCATTTGATGTACTATTATTGTGGGGTTGTTCTATGTAATCCACTGGTAATGAAACTGATCTGTTGCTACCAAACATTGTGCGACTTTGATTTTTAAAATCATATGAATTCGATCGAGTCCTCATTTCATTTATATCAGACTGACATTGGCATAGGTTCGTTGTTTCGGTTGATTTAGAAGAATATTGGTTTTTCACTGTGTTGCCGGATAAAAAAATGTAGTCAAACGATTTAAAGAAGTGAACACGATTCAGAATAAAAAGGTATTAGTGGTTACGAAACTTACTATTGTACTTTGCTTAGTTTAACCTCATATGAATAGTTCTAAATTACAATCTATAAGGTACTATCTATTCCATATTTAGTCTGATAAAAATAGCATTATGTTTCCTTTGTTGTTAATAATTAGAAGTACAGTGAATCATTCGTATTCCGATTACTTTAATTAACCTGAATGATTCCACAAATATTCTCATTCATGAAACTTGTATCAAGATTATTATGAAATGGATAAGAATGGTTCGTAGTTAGAACAATAAGCATAATCTCTCATATCAATGTCTTTATTACCGGGTGAATCATGAATGATAATAAGGAAGTTTTTAGTAAACGTCATAGTCATCATTATGGATAACAATTCTGTACTTGACAAGAAATAAAGTATCGTTAGTATTATGTAGTGATTGTTACGATCTGTCTTCAGAGTTGGACATTGTTACGCAACTAGCATTTCTACAAGTTAATGATTAAGTATATTTAGAATTGAAGGACCAACGACAGATTTTAAAGTGCTAGATGAAAACAAATTACAAATTTTTTATGCATATTCCATTCTTTCATGAAAGTCGATCTGTGCTTGGAATTTTTCTCTCATCCCCTCCCCCCACAGAATATTTAATCTCATAGTTGACCACGTGATATAAGTCATGTAAATTATAAGAGATCCCATCAAGTTTAACAAAATATTTACATAAAACTATGCAGAAGTAAATAAATTCACACTTCAGGATCTTCTACAAATCGGAAGCTGGCTTGAGTGTAGTCGACAGGAAACCCTGGAACTAGGTTTCGTGCTAATTGGCACTTGTCAGCAAGGCACACTTGCAATCCATGAGTGAACCCGTGCTCCCCCCCCCACAGCCTAGGTCTAGGGTTTCCTGCCCATCACACTTTAGGCCACCATCCATCACTACATAGTGCCGACAATGTCGAATCACTTAGACTAGTAACTTCACTACAACGTGGTGGACAGAATTCGATCAGCACTATAGAGGATTTGATGGACATCTAATTAGTCACTAAACAGTGATCAACCAACATATCTTTTACCAGTTACATTTTAGCTGGCATATACTGATAGAAAGTACACTAAATCTACTTTTATTATTTGTCATAAGTGAAGTGAATAAATGAAATCGAAATCCAAGAAAAAGAGTTTCCTCTTTTATTTTTTTACGAAACTAACTTAATTTTTGATCATAATAAGCAACATCACTTGTATTTCGATTTCTCCCATCGGATTTGAATTTATTTTTGGAAATAATATCACAATTCAACTCTTTCGCTGAAACCTGATTATAGAGTATGAGAATATTAAGTAAGCAAAAGTATTTAAAGATAAATGGAAGTATTGTAACATAGAATAAAATGTTCTTCTATCTTGAGTAACTATTCATGGAGAATTTAATGTCAATTTCAACTAAACAAATAAACGCTTTTCCATTTACTCGCACCTTTGTGTACATTGCACCCCTGTTAACTAACCTGACCACACGAAGCGATGTTTCAACAAAAGGAGGCAGTTTATAACGTTTACAAAGTCTTCGTCGTCATTAATTTGGGGAGTTTCTTCTGGAATGTTCAACTTCACGACATTCAAAGCATCTACCCTGTTCTCCGTACGTATCCTAATCAATGCGACTTGTCGCTCTAAGTCATTAACTTGCTTATTGATAGATAGTGTTCTACTATCTCCAGTTACTGAAGAAACTGTGGCACTCGCTAACTGTCTACATAACCGCTCCATTTGTACAACACCCATCAGCTGAACTGCATATGCTAAATGAATATGTTGGGCCATGACTCAGGGAACACATTCCGAGGACTGAGATGCCAACAACTGCCCACCCAAGTTGTCGCCCAACAACGGCAAAGGATGCCGAAAGAGGTCCGTTAGTATGGCGGCCAAAGCCGACGAGTCACCGCCGGGTGCGAGACGAGGGGTTCCGAGCTGCCTTGACGTCTCTAGCCAGACTGCGGACTCCAACGTCAATCTTGCCACGACAACCTCTCAAACTGTCCCACATCCGGTAAGCCCCACTTGGCCTGACGACACCTCCGCGCGACCTCCAAGGGAGGTCCCGAGCACCGTCACCTTCGCCTTCCGCTGACACACGCTGACCAACTTCGCGAACGCCCCGGTTCGTGTGTAGAGAACGTCATAAATAATATATACGTTGCTTTTAGTTTTCTATTTGCACGTCCTTTGCGTCCCTCAATCAATGTTGGTTGTCTTCATTTCTCCTACATATTGTGATCAGACTTTGCTCCTTGTTATTTCGCGATTCACCTCGTATTCTGTTTACCGTTTTCACTTTCAAGCGACGTTGAGCTACCTACTACTGATGGATGATGTTATGAGTAGTATCCACCACACAACTAGTTGTATTGTAGAGATGTTTAACCTGCAACGACATAAACCCATGAACTATTTTTTTCTTACTATTACCATTTAAACTAATGAATTAATGTTGCCGATAAAGTAACTTAAAATTGGGGAAGGTGTTTTCTAGGGAATTTATGTAGACTGAACATGTCTTTCGCTGAGAAGAAAAATTATTGAAAATAAAGAAAAACCATTCTGTTGTTTAATCTTGAATCGGATGCCCACTGCACAGTTACAAATTAGGAAGTACATAGCGCATAAGTAATTAAGTTCTTAAATTTCTAGCGATTCGATCGATTGTTTATTCAGAATTTGGTAGTTTAACACAATAGTTTTAATATGCACTTTACAGTTGCGTAACATTTCGAAAAATACATAAAACCAGAATAGTTTGGCTTATACCGACTAACGCTTTGATTGGTAATGTAGTGACTGACGTAGCTGACAGGAAAAAAATAACTACATTTTGAACATTTCAGTGAAAAAACTCATTTGGGTCAAGACAGCAATTACAAACGTTGTTACATAACTACTAGAGTCATGTCTAAACACTTACAAGACTGTAAGGAATTAAGAGGCATTTGATTAGAGTGAATGCTGTCAAAATCACTACGACAGAAGAGGAGTACAATGCACCATAATCTCTATAAAATTATTACCAGAAATCTTTAGTTTGAGTAAATCAGAAATGTCACACTTTAGTTTGGAGTTAATACAATCAACTTTGACGTTTGCATATTATAAATATTGTAAATGTGGATAAATATTAAATAGATCTATACGTAGTGCTATACAAATAATTATATTCTGGTCATTACATTTTGCTGAAATATGTCGGTTGTACATACATAATTCTAAATTGACTAAATAAGAAATTTCAATACTCATTAAAAAAGACTTTTATCCTTTACCATGCTCTCATATATGATATAAAAGATGCTTATCATATAATTAGCCAATAGATCGAGATTGTTGATTTCAAGTGACAGAGGGATGAATACTCGTAACCTCGACAATATGAATGGGATTAAACAGAAAGACTTGAAAGAGAAACATGTTTATTTCATCAACGAGTAAAAAATACATGACTACTGATTGCTAAAAAAGAAAGTCGAAAGCCATTCAATAACTACCTTGATGAAAATAACTTATAATCTTAAGAGTGGTCTTATTTGAATTAATCCCTTATAGTCATTCCATTTTGTGCTAAATATTTTCTATAGACCGTTCTCAAAATTCATATGTTGGACACTTGAGAAAATGAGTTTGAACTATAAAAGTAAACAAACCGATGAATTTTCAGCTTGATTATCTTTGTTCACTTCTACTGAACGAATCATTCCTCTTATTTTATTTTGAGCTTTCTTCTCCATTATACTCTACAAAGAAATTAAGGACGCTTTATTACAAGGTGGGAATTTATTATTGGTAAGTAGTTTGGCGTTCCAACTGTAAGCTTATTATGCTATTGTGTGGAACGCCCTTAATTTCGATAACTGGCAACCATTTACCGATCGGTAAATTTATGGCTACCTGAAGCGATATATAGGATACATTTAGTCGCTCATGTTGGGTGTAAGAATCTGCTTCTGTGGGATGAAATAACCAGAAAGATAGTAAGAAGCGATGGTTCATGTGATTGGTTAGTTATGAAGGTTACAGGACTCTCAGTCCTTAAATCGCAGGAAAAACAGACATTCTGAAATAATGCCTGGTTTGTCGACAAAGTTGGCAGAAATTAAAACAACACACTTACAAAGGATATGAATAGTGAAGATTAAATAGATGGTTTCAAATTAAGTTAGACAAACTCCACAATTCTCCTCATAATTAAAAATGAGTAACTTAGTAAAATTACTACAGGAGGTAATACCGAGGCTGTTTAGAAGCCTGTGACCAGCGAGGTTCAACCATGTTCGGACATAATAAATGTTAGGCTCGTATAACAATGCACATGCAGATGCAGCATATCGAAAAAATTAACTAGTGGATGTCATCACAGTGGTCAAAGTTTTAGGCATTCAACCAGAAACATGAAAGTCTAAGTCAAACTTGATGGGGATATTGATGTGCAACTGTCAGAAAACCAATGTAGGAAGGAATGTTTGCTCAGTGCTTCGTGGTTCCAATGATTGTTTTATCCATGTCAATTTGTATATCAAATTCAAGTTAAGGAAATATAAACAATACAATTTGATGCATTGGTTTTAATTGCTGAATAAAAATGGAATTATCCTTTTGTGACCGGATGCAAAAAGCTTAAGCCAAACGGATACAATTCACTTTGGACTACTTATCCGGATGGACTACCTTATAATTACTCAAAAATAGTATGCTTGACAAGAAACACTTTACTTTCTATCACTAGGTATATGTCATCTTAACAAACCCAAAAATCTCCTTATTTCCTTTTTTAGGCCCAATAGATAACGGTGAAATCTATCTTAACTAGAAAAGTAGTGAAAATCTCATAAATGAGGCTTTAATTTGAACAGCAAGCTGTTAAAGTTTCTTCCCAAGAAGCATTACATGATTTATACATATAAATGTTATGAAAACTCAAACATTATTTATAGTAAGTTATCACGGTATTACTGAGGATTTAAATTGGCATATACACAAAATAATATTAATGTTAAATCAAAGAAAAACAAACAATCATGCTTTGAAGTACTGCATATAATTTTTTGACGATAAGATGATACACTTAATGGTTATATCTGGATAGAATTTTTTTTGAGTAAATGAGTGCTTAAAACACATCACACGGTCACACGCAAACAAAGGAAGACAAACAAACAATTAAAGACTATAGAAACACTAAAATTTAGTTTTTATAATTAATAATAAAGCTAACATAATAAGAATAAAAATTACAATTTTAGTTAGTACAGAACAGCTGTTTCGTTCTTAGGTGGATTCTCATCAAACTAAACATCCGTTTGTTACGAATTTCTATAGTGTCCTTCTAGATGGAATTAACTTGTCCCCCACACATGTTACATACTGCAAAGGCATACAATCTAATACCAAAGGAACCTTATTCCAGTTTGCAAGAATGCCAAGATAACTGTCTAAGCTTACTGAAAGAAAAAATTCCAAATAAGCGACTACTCAATCTAATCAAGAGAAGTAATTAGTAACTCCCCCCAAGGACTTACTGTTACAAACTAGATGTCATACTTGTTCAACAGTAACGCGTTTCCTGATTCGGGCATTTTAATTTTCAAAGTAAGTCTAAGCCGTTTTTCTGTATCATAGGAGGAAATATGTACGGAAAGGACGATTGGTCTACAAAGTGAAAAAAATGAACAAAAAACCTTTAGCAACAACATTTTATGATAATAAATGGAATCTATTTGTACAAAGAATGTCGGTCTCGGCAGAGTCCGAGTACTATTGAGAAAAATGAATCGTAAGTGTAGAAGTCAGTATATGCCACCAATTTTAATTCATACGTTCGCTAGCAGGTTAGCCGCGTACAACTACACTTCCAAAATAGTATATAAGATTCAGAAGATTTCCAATAATGTTTGTTTTTCAGGGTGATTAGTTAAGGAGGAAGGAAAATGTACAAATAAACTTTATGTATTCAATTTAATTCAAGTGTTCAGTATCGTGGTAAATTTTAAGCCTTTGCAATGTTTATGAGTTTTGGAAAATGGAATCGTAATTGCTTATACAAACTACATATAAAACAGTATAGTTAACTGCAATATATACACAGCTGGAAGAGAGGTAGCCCAAAAATTGAGCAGTCCACTGACAGATGTTATTTTGATACATTAATCTTAGGTTGTTTAACGATAAAAATGTAAGACATAGGTTGTCAAGCCAATTAATAGTTTACTCCACAGAAAGTAGATATAT
>JALJAT010000675.1:0-10982 GCA_034768735.1 Schistosoma mekongi | reverse complement strand
ATCAGGGAAAGACGGTGAGTAAATTTGTGAATTAATTCAAATACTATTAATTCCTGATTGGACAAATCAAGACAGTGGGTAGACTAGAGAAATTAGGGTGGCTGATAAAAATTGTTGTGTAGTAAAAGACCATAATTTTACATGGGTAACATTTAGGGTGGGTTGACAAGTATGAAATTGCATTCTACGTAGAATGATATTGACTAAGTAAAACTGGAAATGGGAGGTGGTGGTGGGGAATGGTGAGTAATAATATAGGTTAGACTAAAACAACTAACATGACATAGGCGATAGCTATGCGGGTCAAGAGGCCAGGAACTGTGAATACAGAAGAAGTACGTTCAACCACTTCTCCTGCCATGGCCGACGTAAGATCCATGAAACCGATCTCCACCTAAATCATACGAGATTTAATTTGATTAATGCATATTTCTCTTCCTCTCTTTATGTGCATTTCTATAATTCAAGTCTACCCTATCCAAATACCACTCTGGTTCAAAACTAACATATAATGAATAATAATAATAATAATAATATTTATAATAATAATAATAATAATAATAATTATTATTATATTGTTACTATAATATTGTTTAATGGTATTGCTATTATTATTATTATTATTGCAAATAATAATCAAGGTACACAGAATGAATTGAATATCACTCAATATCTTGCCTATTTTATTTTTTGACTTTACAACATTTAAGACCGAATAAAGAACTGAATACAATGCTTTCTATTATTGTTATTGTTACTATTCGACGAATCTTGACTATCACTCACTACATTTTGCAATCTCTTACCTATTCGATTACATTCTAAATGGGATTCAACCTTTGTCTACAAAACACTTGAGTAGTGTATTTGCTAACAGCCAATCCCTATGTCACCCATACACATATAGATACCTGTATATATTTGATTAATAATGTTGTTTATTTGAATGCTACATGTGTATTTAACAAATAACCGGAAGACAAATGTCTATCAATTATCCCTGATATCTAAATGATGTTAGATCGGCTTCAGAACTGGATATTTTGGTTACTACTAATTTAAACTTATAAATGTATAACCTGAGAGCTGGGAAAATTGACCAAGATGGGGGGAGGGGATAGTTTGCCTAAATAAGGTATTAAATAAAAGATCCATTGTCTTGAAATCAGTGAATGTAATTCAAATACTATTAATTCCTGATTGGACAAATCAAGACAGTGGGTAGACTAGAGAAATTAGGGTGGCTGATAAAAATTGTTGTGTAGTAAAAGACCATAATTTTACATGGGTAACATTTAGGGTGGGTTGACAAGTATGAAATTGCATTCTACGTAGAATGATATTGACTAAGTAAAACTGTGAAATGGGAGGTGGTGGTGAGGAATGGTGAGTAATAATTATAGGTTAGACTCAAACAACCTAAATGACATAGGCGATAGCTATGCGGGTCAAGAGGCCAGGAACTGTGAATACAGAAGAAGTACGTTCAACCCCTTCTCCTGCCATGGCCGACTCGTAAGTCCATGAAACCGATCATCCACCAAGATCATACGACGAATTTATGTGATTATGCATATTTCTCTTCCTCTCTTTTATGTGCATTTGATATAAGTCAAGCTACCCTATCAAATACCAATCTGTTCAAAAATACATTATGAATAATAATAATAATAATAATATTGTAATTTAATAATAATAAGAAGTATTATTAGTATTGTTACTCTATTATGGTTAATGTTATGGCTATTATTATTATTATTATTGAAATATAATCAAGGTACACAGAATGAATTGGAATACACTCAATCTTCCGACTTTTATGGCTTTACAACATTTAAGACGAATAAATGAACTGAATGACAATGCTTTCTTAGGGTATTGTTACTATTCGGACGAATCTGGAATATCAATCATACATTTTGCAATCATCGTCCTATTCGATTACAGTCTAAATGGGATTCAACCTTGTTACAAACAATGATCTAATTAGTATTGCATACCACCGACAGAATATGTCACCCATACACATAATAGATACCTGTATATATTTGATTAATAATGTTGTTTATTTGAAAGCTTACATTGTATTTAATAAAGAACCGGAAGACAAAGTTTCTATTCCAATTATCCCTGAGATCTAAATGATGTTAGATCGGCTTTAGCATGGATATTTTGGTTACTACTAATTTAAACCTTATAAATGTATAACCTGATGAGCTGGGAAATGACCAGATGGGGGGAGCGGGATAGTTGCAACTAAATGGATTCATACAAGATGCATGGTCTGAAATCAGTGGAATACATTCAAATACTATTATCCTGCGTGGACAAATCAAGACAGTGGGTTAGATCTAGGGAAATTAGGGTGGCTGGGCTGAAAAAATGTGTGAGTAAAAGACCCATACTTTACATGGTAACATGTAGGTGGGTTGACAAAGGATGAAAGTGCATTCTACGGAGACTGATCTTGACTAAGTAAAACTTGTGAAGGGGAAGGTGGTGGTGAGGCGGAGGGGGGAGTAATAATTATAGGTTAGACTTCAAACAACCCTAAATGACATAGGCGAAGCTATGCGGGTTCAAGAGCGCCAGGAACTGTGATAACCGAAGAAGTACGTTCACCCATTCTCCTGCTGCGCCGACAACGTTAAGACCATGAAAACCGATCTCACCTAAATCATACGACGATTAATTTGATTACTGCATATTCTCTTCCTCGCTTTATGTGCATTCTATAATTCAAGTCACCTAGTCAAATACCACTCTGGTTCACACAAATACATATAGGAACTAATAATACTACTAATAATATTAATATAATAATAATAATAATTAGTATATTATTGTACTATAATATTGGTAAGGTTATTGCGAGTATTATTTATTATTAGTGCAATAATACTCAAAGGTACACAGAATGAATTGAATATCACTCAATTCGTCCTACGTTTATTGACTTTACAACATTACGCCGAATAAATGAACTGAATACAAGGCTTGCTATTATGTTAGTGGACATTTGAGAATCTGGACTCACTCACTAAATTTGCACTCTTACCGATTCGATTACATTCTAAAATGGGATTCAAACTTTGTCTACAAACCACTGAGTAATGTTATTTTGGCTAACCACGCCATCCCCTATGTCACCATACACATATAGATACCTGTATTATTTGATTAATAATGTGGTTTATTTGAATGCTTACATTTGTATTTAATAAATAACCGGAAGACAAAATTCTATACAATTAGCCCTGATATCTAAAAGGATGGTAGATCGGCTTCAGAACTGGATATTTTGGTTACTACTAATTTAAACATAGAAATGTAAAACATGATGAGATGGGAAAATTGACAAGATGGGGGGAGTGGGATAGTTTGCTAAATAATGTATTCAGACAAATGATCATTGTATTGAAATCAGTGAATTATTCAAATACTATTAATTCTGATTGGACAATCAAGACAGTGGGTAGACTAGAGAAATATGGGTGCTGAAAAAATGTGTGTAGTAAAGACATAATTTTACATGGGTAACATTTAGGGTGGTTGCCAAGTATGAAATGCAGTCTACGTAGAATGATATTGACTAAGTAAAACTGTGAAATGGGAGGTGGTGGTGGGAATGGTGGAATATTTATCGTAGACTCAAACAACTACATGACATAGGCGATAGCTAGGAGGGGTCAAGAGGCCAGGAACTGTGATAAGGAAGTACGTTCAACCAATTCTCCTGCCATGGCCGACGTAAATCATGAAAACACCGATCTCCACCGACAGCTACGACGATTAATGATTCATGCATATTCTCTTCTCTCTTTTGTGCAGTTTATAATTCAAGTATACCTATCCAAATACACTCTTTTTCAAAAAATACATATATGAATCTATAATAATATTTATAATAAGAATAATAATAATTATTATTATTATATTGTTACTATAATTATTGTTAATTTATTGCTAGTATATTTATTATTGATTGCAAAATAATAATCAAGGTACCAGAATGAATTGAATATCACTCATCCTTCCTACTTTATGACGTTACAACATTAAGACCGAATAAATTGAACTGAAACAATGCTTTATTATGTGATTGTTTACTATTCGAAGAGCTTGACCTATCACTCAACTTTTGCAATCTCGTACCATTTCGAGTACATTATAATGGGATTCAACCTTGTCTACAAACACTTGATCTATTGTATTTTGCTACCACGCATCCCCTATGACACCAATACACATATAGATACCTGTATAATTTGATTAATAATGTGTGTTTATTTGACTGCTTACATTGTATTTAATAAATAACGGAAGACAAAATTCTATACAATTATCCCTGATATCCTAAATGAGGTTAGATCGGTTCAGGAAACTGGATATTTTGGTTACTACTAATTTTAAACTTATTAAATGTATAACCTGATGAGCTGGGAAAAAGTGACAAGATGGGGGGGAGGGGATAGTGACGACAGAACGTATCTACACTATCCCTTGTCTGGAAATCAAGTGAATTTAATTCAAATACTATGATTCCTGATTGGACAAACAAGACAGTGGGTAGACTAGAGAAATAGGGTGGCTGATAAAAAAGTGTGTGTAGTAAAAGACAATATTTGTACTATGGGTAACAATTTAGGGGGGGTTGACAAGTTATGAAATTGCATTCTACGTAGAATGATATTGACTAATGTAAAAACTGTGAAATGGGAGGTGGTGGTGGGAATGGTGAGTAATAATTTATGGAGACTCAAACACCCTAAAATGAAATAGGCGATAGCTATGCGGGGTCAGAGGCAAGGAACTGGACTCAGAAGATGTAAGTTCAACCACTTCTCCTGCCATGGCACGACGTTAGATCCATGAAACGATCGCCACCTAAATCATACGACGATTATTTGATTAATGCATATTTCTCTTCTCCTCTTATGTGCATTTCTATAATTCAAGTCTACCCCATCAAATACCACTCTTGTTCAAAATACATATATGAATAATAATAAGAATATTTATAATAATAATAATAATAATACTTAGTCTTGGTTACTATAATATTGTGAAGTTATGCTATTATTATGTATTATTATGGCAAATAAAATCAAGGGACACGAAATGACATGGAATATCACCGATCTCTTTTACTTTTATGATTTACAACATTTTAAGACCGAATAAATGAACTGAATCCAATGCTTTCTATTATGTATTGTTACTATTCGACGAATCTGGACTATCACTCACTAAATTTGCATCTCCTAACCGATTCGATACATCTGAAAGGGATTCAAACTTTGTACTACAAAACCAATTGATCTAATGGTATTTTGCTACCACGCCCATCACCCTATGGCACATACACATATAGTTACCTGTAATATTTTGATTAATAATGTGTTTATTTGAATGCTTAATTTGTATTTAAAATAAACCGGAAGACAAAAAAGTCTATCAACTATCCCTGATATTAAATGATGTTAGATCGGCTCAGAACTGGATATTGTGTTGGGTACTACGAATTGTAAAACTTATAAATGTATAACCTGATGAGCTGCGGAAAAGTGACAAGATGGGGGAGTGGGTAGTTTGCTAATAATGTATTATACACATATTCATTGTCTGAAACAGTGAATTTAATTCAAATACTATTAATCCTGATGGACAAATCAAGACAGGGGTAGAAGAGAAATTAGGGTGGGCTGATAAAATTGTTGTGTAGTAAAAACCTAATATTTACATGGAACATTAAGGGTGGTTGACAAAGTATGAAATTCATTCTACGTAGAATGATATTGATAAGTAAAACTGTGAAAGGGGGTGGTGGGGGGGAAGGCTGAGTAATAATTATAGGTTAGACTCAAACAACTAAAAGGACATAGGCGAAGTATGCGGGCAAGAGGCCAGGAACTGTGAACACCAGAGAAGTACGTTCAAACCATTCGCCTGCATGGCCGACGTAGATCCATGAAAAGATCTCCACCTAAATAATCGACGAGATTTAATTGATTAAGCATATTTCTCTTTCCTTCTTTACGTGCATTTCTATAATTAAAGTCTACCCATCCAAAATACCCACTCTTGTTAAAAATACATATATGAAAAAATAATAATATTTATAAAATAATAATCAATTATTATTATTATTATTATTGTACTATAATATTGTTAATGTTATTGCTATGATTACATTGTCATGACCTGACAACACAAAATAACAGACACCCGGGTCACGAATGAATTGGAATAATCAATCGAGCTCTTCTTACTTTTATTGAATTTACAAAATTTTAAGGACGAATAAATGAAAACTGAAATACAATGCTTTCTAGTATTGTTATGTACGATTCGAAAATCTTGACTATCACTCACTACATTTTGCAATCTTACATATTGATTACATTCTAAATGGGATTCAACCTTGTCTACAAACACTTGATCTAATTTGTATTTTGCTACAAGCCATCCCCTAGTCACCAATACACAATCGAGACCTGATATATTGTTAATAATGTTGTTTATTTGACAATGCTTACATTGTATTTAATAATAACCGGAAGACAAATTCTTATCAATTATCCCTGATATCTAAATGCTTTTAGTCGGCTTCAGAACTGGATATTTTGGTACTACTAATTTAACTTATAAATGATAACTGAGAGCTGGGAAAATTGACACAAGATGGGGGGAGCGGGATAGTTGCTAAAAATGTATTCACACAAATATTCATGTCTTGGAAATCAGTGAATTTAATTCAAATACTATTAATTCCTGATGGACAAATCAAGACAGTGGGTAGACTAGAGAAAGTAGGTGGCTGATAAAATTGTTGGTAGTAAAAGACCATAATTTTACATGGGTAACATGTAGGGGGGTTGACAAGTATGAAATGCATTCTACGTAGAATGATATTGAATAAGTAAACACTGTGAAATGGAGGTGGTGGTGGGGAATGGTGAGTAATAATATAGGTTGACCAAACACACACCTAAATGACCTTAGGCGATTGCTATGCGGGTAGTCCAAGAGGGCAGGAACTGTGAACAGAAAGAAGTACGATTCAACCGGCGTTCTCCTGCCATGGGCCGACGTAAGATCCATGTAAACCGATCTCACCAAAATCATACGACGATTAATTGATTAATGATATTCTCTTCCTCTCTTTATGTGAAGTTCTATTCAGTATACCCTAATCCAAATACCACTCTTGTGCAAAAATAAATATAGAATAATAATAATAAGATTTATAATAAAATAAAATATTGATTATTATATGTTACTATATTATTGTTAATGTATCTGCTAGTATTATTTATTATTATTGCAACGAATAAATCAAGGTACACAGAATGAATTGAATATCACTCGATTCTCTTCTTACTTTTATGGACTTGTACAACATTTTAAGACCGAATAAATGAACCTGAATACAATGCTTTGCTTATTCTTGTTATTGTTACTATTCGACGAATCCTTGCTATCACTCACTACATTTTGCAATCTTTTACCTTAGTCGATTACATTCTAACTGGATTAACCGTTGTCTACACAATAACTTGATCTAATGTATTTTGTACAAGCATCCCCTATGTCACCATACACATATAGTTACCGGCTATATATTGATTAATAATGTGTTATTGAAGGCTACATGGTATTTAATACAATAACGGAAGACCAAATTTCCTATCCAATTATCCCTGGATATCTAATGATGTTGAGATCGGCTTCAGAGACTGGATATTTTGGTACTACTAATTTTCACACTTATAAATGTAAACCTGATGAGCTGGGAAAATTGACAAATGGGTGGGAAGTGGATAGTTGCTAAAAATGTATTCATCAAATTATCATTGTCTGAAATCAGTGAATTTAATTCAAATACGAGTAATTCCTGATTGGACAAATCAAGACAGTGGTTCGACTAGAGAAATTAGGGTGGGCTGATAAAAATGTTGGGTAGTAAAAGACCATAATTTACATGGGTAACCTTTAGGGTGGGTTGACAAGTATGAAATTGAATTCTAGTAGAATGATTAGTGAATAAGTAAAACTGTGAAATGGGAGGTGTGGTGGGGAATGTGGATAAGAATTTAGGTTAGACTCAAACAACTAAAATGACATAGGGCGATAGCTATGCGGGTCACGAGGCAGGAACGGTGAATACAGAAGGAAGTACGCTCAACATCTCCTGCAATGGCCGACGTAATCCATGAAACCGATCTCCACCTAAATCATACGCGATTTTAATTTGATTAAGGCATTATTCTCTTCCTATCTTTATGTGCATTTTTCTATAAGTCAAGTTACCTATCCAAATACACTCGTGTTCAAAAATGACATATATGAATTAATAATAATACTCTTATAATAAGAATCATATTATTATTAGTCTTATTGTTACTATAATTATTGTTAATGTTATGGATATATTATTTATTATATGCAAAATAATAATCAAGGTCTAAACCGAATGAAGGAATATCACTCGATCTCATTCTACTTATTGACTTTCAACATTTTAAGACCGAATAATGAACTGAATACAATGCTTCTATTCTTTGTTTGTTTACTATCGACGAATCTTTGACTATCACTCAATACATTTTGCAATCTCTTACCTATTCGATTACATTCTAAATGGGATTCAAACCTTTGTCTACAAACAAGTGATCTAATGGTATTTGCCTACAACGCCATCCCCTATGGCCCATATACAGAGATACCTGTATATATGTGATTAATACAGTTGTTTATTTGAAGCTTACATTTGTATTTAATAAATAATGGAAGACAAAATTTCTATCCAATTATCCATGATATCTAATATGATGAGATCGGATCAGAACTGGATATTTTGGTTACTACTAATTTTAAACTTATAAATGTATAACCTGATGCCGCTGGAAAATGGCAAGATGGGGGGAGTGGTTGATAGTTTGCTAATAATGTATTCATACAAATAGCATTGTTTGAAATCAGTGAATTAATTCAAATACTAGTAATTCCTGATTGGACAAATCAAGACAGTGGGTAGACTAGAGAAATTAGTGGCTGATAAAAATTGTTGCGTAGTAAAAGACCATAATTTAATGGGTAAACATTGTAGGTGGGCGTGACAAGTAGGAACTGATTCTCGTGACTGATATTGCCTAAGGACAACTGGAAATGGGAGGTGTGGTGAGGAAGGTGAGTAATAATATAGGATTAGACTCAACAACCAAATGACATAGCGATGGCTTGCGGGTCAAGAGGCCAGAACTGTGAATACAGAAGAAGTGACGTTCAACAATTCGCTTGCATGGCCGACGAGATCCATGAACCGATCTCCTAAATATAGACGATTGAATTTGATTAATGCATATTTCCCTTCCTTCTTTATGTGCATTTCTATAATCAAGTCTACCTTATCAAATACCACTTTTTTTTTTTTTCTTGTTCAAAAAAATACATATATGAATAATAATAATAATAATAATAATAATATTTATAATAATAATAATTAATTATTATAGTCTTATTGTTACCTATAATATGTAATGTTATTGCTATGACTTATTGTTATTAGGAAAATAATAAATCACGGTAAACAAATGAATGAATACTCACTCAATATCTTCCTACTTTTTATGACTTTACAAAAATTTTTAAGACCGCATAACGAACTGAATACATGCTTTCTATTATTGTTATGTTACTATTCGACGAATACTTGACTATCACTCAATACATTTTGCAATCTCGTACCTATGCGATAATTCTAAATGGGATTAACCTTGTCTACCAACATTGATATATTGTCTTTTGCTACCACGCCATCCCCTATGTCACCCAGACACATATAGATAACTGTAAATTTGATTAATAATGTTGTTATTGATGCTTAATTGTATTTATAAAACAGGAAGACCATTTCTATCCAATATCCCTGATATTAAATGATTTTAGATCCGGCTTCAGACCTGGACTATTTTGGTTTACTTACTCTTTTAAACTTATAAATGTATAATATGCGGATTGGGGAAATTACAAGGATGGGGAGTGGGATAGTTTGATAAAATAATGTGATTCTATCAAATATTCATGTCTTGAAATCAGTGAATTAAGCTCAAATATATAATTCCTGATGGACAAATCAGGACAGTTGGTTAGACTAGAGAAGATTAGGGTGGTGATAAAAATTGTTGTGTAGTAAAAGACATAATGTACATGGGTAACATTAGGGGGGTTGACAAGTATGAAATTGCATTTTACGTAGCCTGATATTGATAAGTAAAACTGTGAAATGGGAGGTGGTGGTGAGGACGGTGAGTAATAATATAGGTTAGACTCAAACAACCTAAAGGACATAGCGATAGCAATGCGGGTAAGAGGCCAGAAGACTATGAATACAGAAGTAGTACGTTCAACTCCTTCTCCTGCCATGGCCGACGGAAGATCCAGGAAAACCGATCGCACCTAAATCATACGACGATTTAATTTGATTAATGCATATTTCTTCCCTCTCTTATGTGCATTTCTATAATTCAAGTTACCATATCCACACTCCACTCTTGTTCAAAAAACATATAACTACTAAGAATATTATAATAATAAAAAACCAAGATTATTTTTTATAGTGTTACTATAAATTCTTGTTAATGTTATTGTTATTAGTATTTATTAGTATTTGCAAATAATAATCAAGGTACACAGAAGGAATTGCATATCATAAACCTCTTCCTACTTTATTGACTTTACAACAATTTTAAGACCGAATAAATGAACTGAAGACAATGCTTTCTATTATGTGATTGTTACTATTCGACGATCCGACTAATCACTAACTACATTTTGCAATCTCACCTATTCGATTACATCTAAAATGGGAGTAACCTTTGTATACAAACATTGATCTAAGTGTATTTTGCTACCACGCCATCCCCTATGTCACCCATATACAGAGATACCTGTATATATTTGATTACTAATGTTGTTTT
>JALJAT010000674.1:0-10982 GCA_034768735.1 Schistosoma mekongi | reverse complement strand
ATCATCAGCATCATCCATAGAAAATCGGTTCAAAATTGAATCAATGATTCTCTGGGTAGTTGGCAATCGCCCAAATGTCGAAATCATGCTAGAGACTCGATCACAATTCGAATGCAGCAAGAATGGGGAGAAGCGGGCAGCGTTCACGAGATATCATGGTAAATTGGCGTTTTACAAACCGATCGATGATTCTCTGTGTAGTTGGCAAATTCGCCAACATGGTCGACATGTCATGCTAGAGGACTCGCATCCCAATTCGATGCAGCAAGAATTGTGAGAATCGGAGAAGGCGTTCACGAGATATCATGGGAAAAGTGTCTTTAATATTCGATCGATGATTCTCTGTGTAGTTGGGCAAGTCGCAATCAAACATGTCGACATGGTCCTCGATAGAGACTCGCATCCCAATTCGAAGCAGCAAAAATGGGGAGAATCGATCGCAAGCTTTCACCGGAATGCATAGAAATATCGGTTTCTAAAATTGATCAATTGATTCTCTGTGTAGTGGCAATTCGCCAACATGTCGACATGTCATTGCTAGAGACTCGCATCACCAATTCGAATGCAGCAAGATAGGGTGAGATCGGTAGCAGGCGTGCACGAGATAGCATGGGAAAGTGGTTTTACAAACCGATCGATGATTCTCTGTGTAGTGGCAATTCGCAACATGTGACATGTCATTGCTAGAGACTCGGATCCCAATCAAACGCAGCAAGAATGGTGAGAACGGAGCAGGCGTTCACGAGATAATCTGGAAAGTGAATTGTTCACAATTCGATCGATGATTCTTGTGTAGTTGCAATTCGGCAAACATGTCGCCCACATGGCATGATAGAGGACTCGCATTACCAAAAAATTAAAAACGCTTGAAAAATGGTGGAGAATCGAGAAAGCTTTCAAGAGATAATCATGGAAAGAAAAATGTATTTACAATTCGAGCGATGAGTCTCTGTGTAGTTGGCAATTCGCAAAATGTCGCCATGTCATCGCTAGAGACTCGCAGCCCAATTCGATGCAGCAAAAATGGTGAGAAATCGAAGCAAGCTTTCAAGAGATATCATAGGAAATTCGCTTCTAAAATTGAATCGATGTTCCTCTGTGTAGTGGCAAATCGCCAACATGTCGACATGTCATTGATAGAGACTCGCATCACAATTCGAATGCAGCAAAATGGGTGAGATCGGAGCGGCGTTCACGAGTATCATGGAAATTGGCCTTACAAAAACGGATCGATGATTCTCGGTGTAGGTTGGCAATTCGCCATGTCGGACATGTTTTCTAGTGACTAGCATCCAATCGAATGCAGAAGGACTGGTGAGAATGAGCAGCAGGCGTTCACGAGATATCATGGAAATTGTCTTTTAAATTCGATCGATGATTCTCGGTGTAGTTGGCAATTCGCAACATGTCGCACAGGTCATTGCTAGAGACTCGGATCCCAATTCAAACGCCTTTAAAAATGGTGAGATCAAAGCCACGCTTTAAGACATATCATGGAAATTGTCTTTTACATTTCGATCGATGATTCTCTGTGTAGTTGGCAATTCGACAAAATGTCGCATGGTCATCGCTAGAGGATCGCAGATACCCAATTCTGACTGCAGCAAAAATGGTGTGAGCATCGAAAGCAAGCTTTCAAAAGATATCATAGAAATGCGCCTTTAAAGTTCAGCTCTGATCTGGTTGTAGTTGGCCAATTCGCACAGGTAGACACTGTCAGTGCTAGAGACTCGCATTCCAATTCGAATTGCAGAAAGAATGGTGAGAATCGAAGCAGGCACGTCCGAGATTCTGGAATTGTCTTTTACAAACCGATCGATGATTCTCTGGTAGTTGGCAATCGCAACATGTCGACATGTCCATGTCATTCTGAGTGCTAGCATCCCAATTCGAATGCAGCAAGAATGGTGAGATTCGAGAGCACGGCGTTCACGCAGATATCATGGAAATTGGCTTTTACAAAACCGAAACGATGATTTCTGGGTAGTTTGGCAAGTCGCCAAATGTAGACATGCTTCCTAGTGCTAGCATCCCAATTCGAATTGCAGCAAGAATGGATTGAGAATCGGTAGCAGGCGGTCACGAGATATCATGGAAATGTCTTTTACAGTTCGATCGATGATGATTCTCCTGTGTAGTTGGCAATGGCCAAACATGTAGACATCTGGCATTGCAGGAGACTCGCATCCCACAATTCAAACGCTTGAATAAAAAATGGTTGAGGAACGAAGCAAGCTTTCAGAGTAAGCAGGAAAGTGTCTCTACAATTCGATCGTGATTCTCTGTGTAGTTGGCATTCGCAAACATGTCGACCATGCATCGCTAGAGACTCGATCCCAATTCGATATGCAGGAAAATATGGTAGTGAGAACGAAGCAAGCTTTCAAGAGATATCATAGAAATGCGCCTTAAATTTCGATTGAGGATTTTCTGTGTAGGGGGAGGGAAAATTCGCAAACATGTCGACATGTCATCGCTAGAGACTCGCATCCAATTCGAATGCAGCAAGAATGGGAGAAATCGGAGCAGGCGTTCCCGAGATATAGGGACATTGGCTTTTACATAAAACGATCGATGATTCTCTGTGTAGTTGGCATGCGCCAACATGCGACATGTCATTCTAGTGGTGACTAGCATCCCAATTCGAATGCCAGCAAGAATGGTGGATCGGAGCAGGCGTGCACGAGCTATCCATGGAAATTTCTTTTACAGGTCGACGATGATTCTCTGGTAGTTGGCGAATCGCCAACATGTCGACATGTCATTGCTAGAGATCGCATCCCAATTCAAAGATTTAAAAATGGTGAGACTCGAAGCAAGCTTGCAAGAGAATAATGGAAAGTGTCTCTTACATTTGCGATCGAGGATCTCTGTGAGTGGCAATTCGCAAACAGGTCGACCATGTCATAGCTAGAGGACTCGATCCCAATTCGAATGCAAGGAAAAATGGTGAGAAATGAAAGCAAGCTTTCAAGAGATATCATAGAATGCGCTTTAAATTTCATTGATGAGTTTCTGTGTAGTTGGCAATCGCCAACCTGTCGACATGTCATCGCTAGAGACTCGCATCCAATCGAATGCAGCAGAATGGTGAGAATCGGAGCAGGCGTTCACGAGAATTTTAAAATCAAAATTTTGGGGGGGGGGGGAAACAATTTTGGGGTGGGCCCTTTTTTTGTTAAAAAAAACAAACGATCGAGATCTCTGTGTAGTTGGCAATCGCCAAATGGCGACATGTCAGTGCTAGAGACTCGCATCCAATCGAATGCAGCAAGAATGGTGAGAATCGGAGCAGGGCGTCACGAGAATCATGGAAATTGGCTTTTACAATTCGATGCGCAATGATTCTCTGTGTAGGTGCAATTCGCCACATGTCGACATGTCTTTCATAGTGACTAGCACCCAATTCGAATGCAGCAAGAATGGTGACAATCAAAGCAGCTGGCAATTCATATCATAGAAATTTTCTTTTACAATTCGATAGAATGATTATCTGTGTAGTGGCAATTCGCCAACATGTCGACATGTCATCGCTAGAGACTCGCATCCCAATTCAAATGCAGCAAAAATGGTGAGAATTCGAAGCCAGCTTTCAAGAATATCATAGAAATGCGCCTGTGGAATTTCGATCGATGATTCTTGTGTAGTGGCAATCGCCACATGTCGACATGTCTTGCTAGGACTCGCATCCCATTCGAATTCAGCAAGAATGGGAGAATCGAAGCAGGCGATCACGGAGATCAGGGAAATTGTCTTTTACCAATTCGATCGATGATTCTCTGCGTAGTTGGCCAAATTCGCCACAGGTCGACATGTCCATTCGCTAAGAGCTTCGACCCAATTCGAAGGCAGCAAAAATGGGAGAATCGAAGCAAGCTTCAAGAGTATCATAGAAATTCGCTTCTAAAATGTGAGTGATTATCGGGAGTGGCAATTCGCCAACATGTCGACATGTCATTGCTAGAGATAGCTCCCATTCGAATGCAGCAAGAATGGTGAAGAATCGGAGCAGGAGGTTCACGCACTATCATGGAAATTGGCTTTTCCAATTCGTTCCCCCCCCCCCCCCCCCCGATGATTCTCTGTGTAAGGTTGGCAAGTCGCAAACATGTAGACATGTCATCGCTCGAGACTCGCATCCAATTCGAAGCAAGCAATAATGGTGGAATCGGAGCAGGCGTTCACGAGATATCATGGAAATTGATTGAATTTTACATTCGATCGAGGATTCTCTGTGTAGGGCAATTCGCCAAACCTGTCGACATGGTCATTGCTAGAGCTCCATCCCAATAAAAACGCTTTAAAAATGGTTGAGAATCGAAGCAAGTTTCAAGAGATATCATGGAAAGTGTCTTTTTACAATTGATCGATGATTCTCTGTGTAGTTGGCAATTCGCCAACATGTCGACATGTCCGCGCTATAGAAAGTCGCATCCCAATTCTGAATGCCGCAGAAAATGGTGAGATCGAGCAAGCTTTCAGAGTTTCATAGAAATTCGCTTCTAAAATTTGATCGATGATTCTCTGTGTAGTTGGCAATTCTGCCAACATGTCCGACCTGTCATTGCTAGAGACCGCCTCCCAATTCGAATGCAGCAAGAATGGGAGACGCGTAGCAGGCGTTCAACAGAGATATCCTGGAAATTGTCTTTACAATTTTATCGAGATTCTCTGCTAGTTGGCAATTCTCCAACATGTCGACATGTCATCGCTATAGATTCGCATCCCAATCCCTCGAATGACAGCAAAACTGGTGAGAAGCGAGCAAGCTTTCAAGAGTATCATAGAAATTCCTTCTATAATTTTGATGGGGTGCCGATTATTTCTCTGTGAGTTGGCAATTCGCCAACATGTCGACATGTCTTTGGCAGAGACTAGCAATCCCATTCGAATGCAGCAAGAATGTGAGAATCGAGCAGCGTTCACGAGATATCTGGAAATTGGCTTTTAACAATTCTATCGATGATTCTCTGTGTAGTTGGCAATTCGCCAGACATGGTCGACATGTCCTCGGCTAGAGACTCGCCTTCCCCAATTCGCAGCATCAATATGGTTGAGAATCGAAGCAGGCGTTCACGAGATATCATGGAAAATTGAATTTTTACAATTCGTCGTGATTCTCATGTGTAGTTTTGGCAATTCGCCAACATGTCGAACATGTCATTGCTAGAGACTCGCACCCAATTAAAACGCTTTAAAAATGGTGAGAATCGAAGCAAGCTTTCAAGAGATTCATGGAAAGTGGCTTACAATTCGATCGATGATCTCTGTGTAGTTGGCAATTCGCCAACATTCGACATGTCCTTGCTAGAGATTCGCAATCCCAAATTCGAATGCAGCAAGAATGTGTGTAAATCGTAGCAGGCGTTTCACAGATATATCATGGAAATTGCTTTTACAACTTTCTCATGATTCTCTGTGTAGTTGGCATTCGCCAACATGTCGACATGTCTTCCTAGTGCCAGATCCCCATTCGAATGCAGCAAGAATGGTGAGAATCGGAGGCAGTCGTTCACGAGATAGCATGGAAATTGGCTTTTACTACCCGATCGATGATTTTCTCTAGTAGTTGGCAATTCACCAGCATGCACATTTTATTGCTAGTGACTCGCGCCCATTCACACATTTAAAATGGTTAAATCAAAGCCAAGCTTTCAGAGATAGCATAGCAATTGAATTTAAAATTCGTCGAAGATTCTCTGCGTAGTTTGGCACTTCGCCAACATGTCTGACATGTCATCGCTAGAGATTCGAAACATCCCATTCGAATGCAGCAAAAATGGTGAAATCGAATGCAAGCTTTTCAAGAGTTATCCATATATAAATTCGCTTCAAAATTTGATCGATGATTCTCTGTGTAGTTGGCATTCGCAACATGTCGAATGTCATTGCTAGAGACTCGCATCCAATTTCGTAATGCAGCAAGAATGGTGGAATCGCGCAGGCGTCACGAGATATCATGTAAAGTTGTGGCCTTTACAATTCGATCGATGAATTTCTCTGCGTCGTTGCAATTCTGCCACATGTGACCTGTCTCGCAGAGACTCGCATCCCAATTCGAAGGCAGCAAAAATGGTGAGAATCGGCGCAGGCGGTTCACGAGATAAGCATGGACAGTTGAATTTTTACAATTCGATCGATGATTCTCTGTGTAGTTGGCAATTCGCCAAACTGTCGACATGTCATCGCTAGAGACTCGTCACCCAATTCGCATGCAGCAAGAATGGTAGAACGGAGCCAGCGTTCACGAGATATCATTTAAATTGGCTTTTAACATTCGATCGATGATTCTCTGCGTAGTTGCATTCGCCAACATGTCGACATGTCATCGCTAGAGACTCGCATCCCAATTCGAATGGCAGTACAAGAAAGGTGTGGAATCGAGCAGGCGTTCACGAGATATCATGGAAATTGAATTTTTACAATTCGATCGAGATTCCTGTGTAATTTGGCAATTCGCCACCATTTCGACATGGTCAGTGCTAGAGACCTCGCATCCCAATTTCACTGCTCAAAAATGTGAGAATCGAAGCAAGCTTTCAAGGATATCATAAAAATGGTCTTTTACAACCGCTCGATGATTCTCGTGTAGTTGGCAATTCGCCACATGTCGACATGTCCTTGCTAAGAATCGCATCCAATTCAACGCATCAAAATGGTGAGAATCGAGCAAGCTTTCAAGAGTTATCATGAAAATTGTCTTTTAAATTCGATCGATGATTCTCTGTGTAGTTGGCAATTCGCCAACAGTCGACATGTCATCGAGAGACTCGCATCCCAATCGAATGCAGCAAGAATGGTGAGAATCGGAGGCAGGCGTTCACGAGTATATCATGGAATTGGCTCTTTAACAAACCGCTCGATGAGTCTCTGTGTAGTTGGCAATTCGCCACATGTCGGACATGTCATTGCTAGATACTCGCATCCCAATTCAAACGCATCCAAAATGATGAGAATCGAAGCAAGCTATCAAGAGATAATCATGGAAATGTGGCTTTTACAATTCGATCATGAGTCTCTGTGTAGTTTGGCATTCGCAACAGTCGACATGGCATCGCTAGAGACTCGCATCCGCAATTCGAATGCAGCAAAAATGGTGAGAATCAAGCAACTTTCAAGAGTATCAAGAATGCGCTTCTAATTTTTGCTCAACGATTCTCTGGTAGTGGCAATTCCCAAATTTCGACATGTCACGCTAGCGACCGCATCCCCATCGAATGCATCAAAATGGTGAGATCGGAGCAGGCGTTCACGCAGATATCATGGAAAAGTGAATTTTACAATTCGATCGATGATCTCTGGTCGTTGGAATTGTCGCCAACATGTCGACATGTCATTGCAGAGCTCGCATCCCAAATTAAAACTGCATCAAAATGGTGAAATCGAAGCAAGCTTTCAAGAGATTCATAAAAATTTGCATTTACAATACGATCGATGATTCTCTGTGTATTGGCACTTCGCCCACTGTCGACATGTCCATCGTCTAGAGACTCGCATCCCATTCAAAACGCATCAAATATGGTGAAATCGAAGCAAGCTTCAATAGTTATCATGAAAATTGTCTTTTAAATTCGATCCCCGCAAAGATTCTCTGTGTAGTTGCAATTCGCCAACATGTCAACATGTCATCGCTAGAGACTCGCATCCCAAGTCGAATGCAGCAATAATGTGATCATCGGAGGCAGCGTTCACGAGATATCATGGAAATTGGCTTTTACAAACCGATCGATGATTCTCTGTGTAGTTGTTTTTTTTTTTTTTTTTGTTTTGGTCATTCCCAACTTGTCGACATTCTTGCTAAGACTCGCATCCTCCCAATTCGATGCGCAGCAAGATGGTTGAGAATCGGATCAGGCGTTTCACTAGATATCATGTAAATTGCTTTTACAAACCGACGATGATTCCTGTGTAGTTGGCAATTCGCCAACATGGTCGCCATTTCATTGCTGATAGCCGCAATCCCAATTCGAATTCAGCAAGAATGGTGAGAATCTTAGGCAGGCTTTTTCACGAGATATCATGGAAATTGGTCTTTTACAAACCGATGATGATTCTTCTCTGTTTAGTTCGCATTCGCCAACATGTCTACAATGTCTATGCCTAGCGATTCGCATCCCAATTCGAATGCCGCAAGAATGTGAGAATCGGAGCAGTCGTTCACCGAGATATCATGGAAATTGGCTTTTACAAACCGATCGATGATCTCTGTGTAGTGGCACTTCGCCAACATGTCGACATGTCATGCTAGAGACTCGCATCCAATTCGAATGCAGCAAGAATGTGTGAGATCGATGGAGGCGTTTCACGTGATGTCATGGAAATCGGTCTTTCAAAAAAACAAACCGTTGGGATGATCGCTGTGTAGTTGGCAATTCGCCAACATTCAACATTTCATTGCTAGAGACTCGCATCCCACTTCGAATGCAGCAAGAATGGTGAAATCGAGCCGGCTCACGGATATCATGGAAATTGGCTTTTACAAACCGATCGATGATTCTCTGTGTAGTTGGCAATTCGCCAACATGTCGACATGTCCATTGCTAGAGACTCGCATCCCAATTCGAATGCAAGCACGAATGGTGAGAATCGGACAGGCGTTCACGTGATGTCATGAAATCGCTTCAAAACCCATTGATGATTCTCTTGTAGTTGGCAATTCGCCAACATGTCACATTCATTGCTAGAGCTTCCATCCAATTCGAATGCAGCAGAATGGTGAGAATCTGAGCAGCCGGTGCACAAGAATCATGAAATGTCTTTTCAAACCGATCGATGATTCTCTGTGTAGTTGCAATTCGCCAACATTTCGACATGTCAATGCTAGATCCTCGCAATCCCATTCAAGCACAAACATGGTGAGAATCGGAGCAATCTTTCAAGATATATCATAGAAATTCGTCGTACTAAAATTTGATCGATGATTCCTCTTTGTAGGTGCAATTCGCCCAGCATGTCGACATGTCATTGCTAGATACTTGCATACCAATTCCAACCATCAAAAAATGATGAGAATCGAAGCAGAGCTTTCAAGAGATATCATGGAAATTGGCTTTTACAATTTCGATCTATGATTCTCTGTGTAGGTTTGGCAATCGCAACTGTCGACAGTCATCGCTAGAAGACTCGCATCCCAATTCGAATGCGCAAAATGGTGAGAATCAAAGCAATCTTTCAAGAGATACATAGAAATGCGCTTCTAAAATTTGATCGATGATTCTCTGTGTATTGCAATTCGCCAACATTCGACATGGTCATCGCTAGAGACTCTCATCCCAATTCGAATGCAGCAAGAATGGTGAACGAGCAGGCGTTACGGATATCCTGGAAATTGAATTTTACAATTCGATCGATGATTCTTCGTGTTATTGGTCACATTCGCCAACAGTTTCGACATGTCATTGCTAAGCTCGCATCCCAATTCGAATGCAGCAGAATGGTGGAATCGGACATGCGTTCACGATATTATCATGGAATTGGCTTTTACAAACCGATCGATGATTCTCTGTGTAGTTGGCAATTCGCCCTGTCGACATGTCTTAGCTAGAGACTCGCATCCCAATTCGAATGAAGAAGAATGGTGAGAATCGGAGCAAGTCGTTCACTAGTGATGTCTGAACGCTTTTACAAACCGATGATGATTCTCTGTGTAGTTGGCAATTCGCCCCCAACAAGTCTACATTTCTTTGCTAAGACTCCATCCCAATTCGAATGCGCAGAATGGTGAGAATCGGAGCAGGCGTTCAACAGAGATATCTGGAAAATTGGCTTTTCAAACCGATCGATGATTCTTCTGTGAGTTGGCAATTCGCCAACATGTCGGACATGGTTCATTCTAGAGACTCGCATCCCATTCACCGCATCAAAAATGGTGAGAATCGAATCAAGCTTTCAAAAGGTCTCATAGGAAATTCGCTACTAAATTTGATCGATGATGCTCTGTGTCAGTTTGTCAATTCGCCAGATGTCGACATGTTCCTGCTAGAGACATCGCATCCCAATTCAAACGCATCAAAAATGATGAAATCTGAAGCAAGCCATTCCAGAGATATCATGAAATGGGCTTTTACACTTCGATCGATCGATGATCTCTGTGAGTTGGCAATGTCGCCAAACATGTCGCTTTCCATCGATAGAACTCGCATCCCAAAAAAAAAAAAAAAAAAAATCGAATGCATCCAAATGTGAGAATCAAAGCAAGCTTTTCAATAGATATCATAGAAATGCGCTCTAAAATTTGATCGCTGTCTCGGTGTAGTTTGATTCGCCAACAATGTCCGACGTTTACCCCCCCCCCCACCAATCTCTAGAGAACTCGCATCCCATTCGAATGCACAAGACTTGTAGATCGGAGCAGGCGTTCACCGGATTCATGGAAATCGGCTTTTACAAACCGATCGATGATTCCTCTTTTGTGTATTGGCAAGTCGCCAACATGTCAAAATGTCATTGCTATAGACTCGCACCCAATTCGACTGCAGCAGAATGGTGGAATTCGGAATCAAGGCGTTCACGAGATATCTGGAATTGGCTTTTACAAACCGATCGATGATTCTCTGTGTAGTTGGCAATTCGCCAACATGTCAACATGTCATCGCTAGAGACTCGCATCCCATTCGAATGCAGCAAGAATGGTGAGAATCGGAGCAGGCGTTCACTGGATGGCATGGAAACGGCTTGTACAAACCGCTCGATGATTCCTGGTAGTTGGCAATTCCCACCATGTCGACATGTCCTTGCTAGAGCTCGCATCCCAATTCGAATGCAGCAAGAATGTGATAAGCGAGCAGGCGTTCACGGAGATATCATAGGAAATTGGCTTTTACAAACCGATCTATGGATTCTCTGTGTAACAAGTTTTGGCAATTCGCCAACATGTCGACTTTCATTGCTAGAGACTCGCCCCATCGAATGCAGCAAGAATGGTGAGAATCGAGCAGGCTTTCACGTGGATGTCATGGAAATCGGCATTTTACAAACGATCG